>CM067222.1:105416245-105666244 GCA_034190945.1 Octodonta nipae | reverse complement strand
AAATTCAATATTCGATTATTTCCGATAATGTCCATACTAAACACTTCTATTTGAGATAAAGTAATGAAATTTGGCAGTGCATTATGCACCACCTATACTAACAACATCATTAATTTGTTGACCTACCCCACCCCGGAAGGGGGGTCGGGGGGCAACTACCCCCAAAAATCAAGACAATATTTTTTAACGGTGGTCATCAAATTCCACATATTTTTCTACGCCTGACGAATAATTTTCATAATTTTCTGAAAGTTTAAATTTTTTTAGTCGAAAGGGGGGAGTCTTTGGAGTCTATGCTATTAAATCAAGATAATTTTTTTCACAAAAAACCAACTTCTATATGAGATATAGTAATGAAATTCGGGCAGTGCAATATGAACCAACTATACTAAAAACACCATTAATTTGGTTGACCTACCCCACCCCGGAAGGGGGGTCGGGGGTCGACCCCCAAAAATCAAGATTAATATTTTTAACGGTAGTCATCAAATTCTACATATTTTTCTACGCCTGACACTTAATTTCATAATTTTATGAAATTTTTAATTTTTTTTCGATTTAACGACTGTTGGAATGAAGCTCACGGGGCCAGGCAAATGAAATTCAAATATTCGATTATTTCGATAAATGTCCATATAAAAAACCAACTTCTATTTGAGATAAAGTAATGAAATTTGGGCAGTGCATTATGCACCCCTATACTAACAACATGATTAATTTGATTGACCTACCCACCCCGGAACGGGGGTCGGGGGGCAACTACCCCAAAAATCAAGATAATATTTTTTAACGTGTCATCAAATTCCACATATTTTTCTACGCCTGACGCCTAATTTTCATAATTTTCTGAAATTTAATTTTTTTTAGTCGAAGGGGGGAGTCTTTGGATTCTATGCCATAAAATCAAGATAATTTTTTTCACAAAAAACCAACTTCTATTTGAGATAAAGTAATGAAATTCGGGCAGTGCAATATGAACCAACTATACTAAAACACCATTATTTGTTTGATCCACCCCACCCCGGTAGGGGGCTCGGGGGTTAACGACCCCCAAAAATCAAGATTAATATTTTTAACGGTAGTCATCAAATTCTACATATTTTTCTACGCCTGACACTTAATTTTCATAATTTTATGAAATTTTTAATTTTTTTTCGATTTAACGACTGTTGGAAATGAAGCTCACGGGGCCAGGCAAATGAAATTCAAATATTCGATTATATTGATAAATGTCCATACTAAAAACCAACTTCTATTTGAGATAAAGTAATGAAATTTGGGCAGTGCATTATGCACCACCTATACTAACAACATCATTAATTTGGTTGACCTACCCCACCCCGGAAGGGGGGTCGGGGGGGCAACTATCCCCAAAAATCAAGACAATATTTTTTAACGGTGGTCATCAAATTCCACATATTTTTCTACGCCTGACGCCTAATTTTCATAATTTTCTGAAAGTTTAAATTTTTTTAGTCGAAAGGGGAGTCTTTGGATTCTATGCCATAAAATCAAGATAATTTTTTTCACAAAAAACCAACTTCTATTTGAGATAAAGTAATGAAATTTCGGGCAGTGCAATATGAACCAACTATACTAAAAACACCATTAATTTGGTTGATCCACCCCACCCCGGTAGGGGGCTCGGGGGGTTAACGACCCCCAAAAATCAAGATTAATTTTTTTAACGGTAGTCATCAAATTCTACATATTTTTCTACGCCTGACACTTAATTTTCATAATTTTATGAAATTTTTAATTTTTTTCGATTTAACGACTGTTGAAATGAAGCTCACGGGGCCAGGCAAATGAAATTCAAATATTCGATTATTTTGATAAATGTCCATACTAAAAAACCAACTTCTATTTGAGATAAAGTAATGAAATTTGGGCAGTGCATTATGCACCACCTATACTAACAACATCATTAATTTGGTTGACCTACCCCACCCCGGAAGGGGGTCGGGGGGCAACTACCCCCAAAAATCAAGATAATATTTTTTAACGGTCGTCATCAAATTCCACATATTTTTCTACGCCTGACGCCTAATTTTCATAATTTTCTGAAAATTTAAATTTTTTTAGTCGAAAGGGGGAGTCTTTGGATTCTATGCTATTAAATCAAGATAATTTTTTTCACAAAAAACCAACTTCTATATGAGATATAGTAATGAAATTCGGGCAGTGCAATATGAACTAACTATACTAAAAACACCATTAATTTGGTTGACCTACCCCACCCCGGAAGGGGGTCGGGGGGGTAACGACCCCCAAAAATCAAGATTAATTTTTTTAACGGTAGTCATCAAATTCTACATATTTTTCTACGCTTGACACTTAATTTCATAATTTTATGAAATTTTAATTTTTTTTCGATTTAACGACTGTTGGAAATGAAGCTCACGGGGCCAGGCAAATGAAATTCAAATATTCGATTATTTCGATAAATGTCCATACTAAAAAACCAACTTCTATTTGAGATAAAGTAATGAAATTTGGGCAGTGCATTATGCACCACCTATACTAACAACATGATTAATTTGGTTGACCTACCCCACCCCGGAAGGGGGGTCGGGGGGGCAACTACCCCCAAAAATCAAGATAAATTTTTTTAACGGTAGTCATCAAATTCTACATATTTTTCTACGCCTGACGCCTAATTTTCATAATTTTCTGAAATTTAATTTTTTTAGTCGAAAGGGGGAGTCTTTGGATTCTATGCCATAAATCAAGATAATTTTTTTTCACAAAAACCAACTTCTATTTGAGATAAAGTAATGAAATTCGGCAGTGCAATATGAACCAACTATACTATAAAACAACACCATTAATTTGGTTGATCCTACCCACCCCGGTAGGGGGCTCGGGGGTTAACTACCCCAAAAATCAAGATTAATTTTTTTAACGGTAGTCATCAAATTCTACATATTTTTCTACGCCTGACACTTAATTTTCATAATTTTATGAAATTTTTAATTTTTTTCGATTTAACGACTGTTGGAAATGAAGCTCACGGGGCCAGGCAAATGAAATTCAAATATTCGATTATTTTGATAAATGTCCATACTAAAAACCAACTTCTATTTGAGATAAAGTAATGAAATTTGGGCAGTGCATTATGCACCACCTATACTATACTAACAACATGATTAATTGGTTGACCTACCCCACCCCGGAAGGGGGGTCGGGGGGCAACTACCCCCAAAAATCAAGATAATATTTTTTAACGGTGGTCATCAAATTCCACATATTTTTCTACGCCTGACGCCTAATTTTCATAATTTTCTGAAAATTTAATTTTTTTTAGTCGAAAGGGGGAGAGAGTCTTTGGATTCTATGCCATAAAAATCAAGATAATTTTTTTTCACAAAAAACCAACTTCTATTTGAGATAAAGTAATGAAATTCGGGCAGTGCATATGAACCAACTATATACTAAAACACCATTAATTTGGTTGATCCACCCCACCCCGGTAGGGGGCTCGGGGGGTTAACGACCCCCAAAAATCAAGATTAATTTTTTTAACGGTAGTCATCAAATTCTACATATTTTTCTACGCCTGACACTTAATTTTCATAATTTTATGAAATTTTTAATTTTTTTCGATTTAACGACTGTTGGAAATGAAGCTCACGGGGCCATGCAAATGAATTCAAATATTCGATTATTTTGATAAATGTCCATACTAAAAAACCAACTTCTATTTGAGATAAAGTAATGAAATTTGGGCAGTGCATTATGCACCACCTATACTAACAACATCATTAATTTGGTTGACCTACCCCACCCCGGAAGGGGGGTCGGGGGGGCAACTACCCCCAAAAATCAAGACAATATTTTTTAACGGTGGTCATAAAATTCCTCATAATTTTCTATGCCTGACGCCTAATTTTCATAATTTTCTGAAAGTTTAAATTTTTTTAGTCGAAAGGGGGGAGTCTTTGGATTCTATGCCATAAAATCAAGATAATTTTTTTCACAAAAAACCAACTTCTATTTGAGATAAAGTAATGAAATTCGGGCAGTGCAATATGAACAAATTATACTAAAAACACCATTAATTTGGTTGACCTACCCCAACCCGGAAGGGGGGTCGGGAGGGTAACGACCCCCAAAAATCAAGATTAATTTTTTTAACGGTAGTCATCAAATTCTACATATTTTCTACGCCTGACACTTAATTTTCATAATTTTATGAAATTTTTAAATTTTTTTTCGATTTAACGACTGTTGAAATGAAGCTCACGGGGCCATGCAAATGAAATTCAAATATTCCATTATTTTGATAAATGTCCATACTAAAAAACCAACTTCTATTTGAGATAAAGTAATGAAATTTGGGCAGTGCATTATGCCCACCTATACTAACAACATGATTAATTTGGTTGACCTACCCCACCCCGGAAGGGGGGTCGGGGGGCAACTACCCCAAAAATCAAGACAATATTTTTTAACGGTGGTCATAAAATTCCACATTTTTCTACGCCTGACGCCTAATTTTCATAATTTTCTGAAATTTAAATTTTTTAGTCGAAAGGGGGGAGTCTTTGGATTCTATGCCATAAAATCAAGATAATTTTTTCACAAAAAACCAACTTCTATTTGAGATAAAGTAATGAAATTCGGGCAGTGCAATATGAACAACTTATACTAAAAACACCATTAATTTGGTTGATCCTACCCCAACCCGGAAGGGGGCTCGGGGGGTTAACGACCCCCAAAATCAAGATTAATTTTTTAACGGTAGTCATCAAATTCTACATATTTTTCTACGCCTGACACTTAATTTTCATAATTTTATGAAATTTTTAATTTTTTTCGATTTAACGACTGTTGGAAATGAAGCTCACGGGGCCAGGCAAATGAAATTCAAATATTCGATTATTTGATAAATGTCCATACTAAAAAACCAACTTCTATTTGAGATAAAGTAATGAAATTTGGGCAGTGCATTATGCACCACCTATACTAACAACATCATTAATTTGGTTGACCTACCCCACCCCGGAAGGGGGGTCGGGGGGCAACTACCCCCAAAAATCAAGACAATATTTTTTAACGGTGGTCATCAAATTCCACATATTTTTCTACGCCTGACGAATAATTTTCATAATTTTCTGAAAATTTAAATTTTTTTAGTCGAAAGGGGGGAGTCTTTGGATTCTATGCCATAAAATCAAGATAATTTTTTTCACAAAAAACAACTTCTATTTGAGATAAAGTAATGAAATTCGGGCAGTGCAATATGAACAACTATACTAAAAACACCATTAATTTGGTTGACCTACCCCACCCCGGAAGGGGTCGGGGGGGAACGACCCCCAAAAATCAAGATTAATTTTTTTAACGGTAGTCATCAAATTCTACATATTTTTCTACGCCTGACACTTAATTTTCATAATTTTATGAAATTTTAATTTTTTTCGATTAAACGACTGATGGAAATGAAGCTCACGGGCCAGGCAAATGAAATTCAAATATTCGATTATTTCGATAAATGTCCATACTAAAAAACCAACTTCTATTTGAGATAAAGTAATGAAATTTGGGCAGTGCATTATGCACCACCTATACTAACAACATGATTAATTTGGTTGACCTACCCCACCCGGAAGGGGGGTCGGGGGGGCAACTACCCCCAAAAATCAAGATAATATTTTTTAACGGTGGTCATCAAATTCCACATATTTTTCTACGCCTGACGCCTAATTTTCATAATTTTCTGAAAGTTTAAATTTTTTTAGTCGAAAGGGGGGAGGGAGTCTTTGGATTCTATGCTATTAAATTCAATATTCGATTATTTGATAAATGTCCATACTAAAAAAC
Organism: Octodonta nipae; assembly: GCA_034190945.1. Classification (NCBI taxonomy): domain Eukaryota; kingdom Metazoa; phylum Arthropoda; class Insecta; order Coleoptera; family Chrysomelidae; genus Octodonta; species Octodonta nipae. The sequence continues at coordinate 105,660,418 of CM067222.1, read as the reverse complement.
CACCAAGATATATTCGGGCAGTGCAATATGAACCAACTATACTAAAAACACCATTAATTTGGTTGACCCCCCACCCCGGAAGGGGGCTCGGGGGGGTAACGACCCCCAAAAATCAAGATTAATATTTTTAACGGTAGTCATCAAATTCTACATATTTTTCTACGCCTGACACTTAATTTTCATAATTTTATGAAATTTTTAATTTTTTTCGATTTAACGACTGTTGGAAATGAAGCTCACGGGGCCAGGCAAATGAAATTCAAATATTCGATTATTTGATAAATGTCCATACTAAAAAACCAACTAATTTATTTGAGATAAAGTAATGAAATTTGGGCGTGCATTATGCCAAACATTTTATAACAACAACATGATTAATTTGGTTTGACCTACCCACCCGAAGGGGGGTCGGGGGGGTAACTACCCCCAAAAATCAGGACAATATATTTAACGGTCGGTCATCAAATTCAAATATTTTTCTACGCTGACGAATAATTTTCATAATTTTCTGAAAGTTTTAAATTTTTTTAGTCGAAAGGGGGAGTCTTGGGGGGATTCACAAAAAACCAACTTCTATTTGAGATAAAGTAATGAAATTCCATGCAATTAATTTGGTTGACCTACCAGAAGGGGGTAACGACCCCCAAAAATCAAGATTAATTTTTTTAACGGTAGTCATCAAATCTACATATTTTTCTACGCCTGACACTTAATTTTCATAATTTTATGAAATTTTTAATTTTTTTCGAACGACTGATCTCATTTGAGATAAATGTCCATACTAAAAAACCAAACTTCTATTTGAGATAAAGTGAAATTTGGGCAGTGCAATATACTAACAACATGATTAATTTGGTTGACCTAAAAGGGGGGCTACCCCCAAAAATCAAGATAATATTTTTAACGGTGGTCATCAAATTCCACATATTTTTCTACGCCTGACGAATAATTTTCATAATTTTCTGAAAGTTTAAATTTTTTTAGTCGAAAGGGGGGAGTCTTTGGATTCTATGCTATTAAATCAAGATAATTTTTTTCACAAAAAACCAACTTCTATTGAGGATAGTAATGAAATTCGGGTCAATATGGGTTGGGGTAACGACCCCCAAAAATCAAGATTAATTTTTTAACGGTAGTCATCAAATTCTCTACATATTTTTCTAGCCTGACACTTAATTTTCATAATTTTATGAAATTTTAATTTTTTTCGATTTAACGACTGATTGGAAATGAAGCTCACGGGCCAGGCAAATGAAATTCAAATATTCGATTATTTGATAAATGTATACTAAAAAACCAACTTCTATTTGAGATAAAGTAATGAAATTTGGGCAGTGCATTATGCACCACCTATACTAACAACATGATTAATTTGATTGACCTACCCCACCCCGGAAGGGGGTCGGGGGGGCAACTACCCCCAAAAATCAAGATAATATTTTTTAACGGTGGTCATAAATTCCACATATTTTTCTACGCCTGACGCCTAATTTTCATAATTTTCTGAAAATTTAATTTTTTTAGTCGAAAAGGGGGTCTTGGATTCTATGCCATAAAATCAAGATAATTTTTTTCCAAAAAAACCAACTTCTATTTGAGATAAGTAATAATGAAATTTGGGCAGTGCAATATGAAACCAACTATACTAAAAACCCCATTAATTTGGTTGACCTACCCCACCCCGGAAGGGGGGTCGGGGGTAACGACCCCCAAAAATCAAGATTAATTTTTTAACGGTAGTCATCAAATTTTACATATTTTTCTACGCCTGACACTTAATTTTCATAATTTTATGAAATTTTTAATTTTTTTCGATTTAACGACTGTTGGAAATGAAGCTCACGGGGCCAGGCAAATGAAATTCAAATATTCGATTATTTCGATAAATGTCCATACTAAAAAACCAACTTCTATTTGAGATAAAGTAATGAAATTTGGGCAGTGCATTATGCACCACCTATACTAACAACATGATTAATTTGGTTGACCTACCCCACCCCGGAAGGGGGTCGGGGGGCAACTACCCCAAAAAATCAAGATAATATTTTTAACGGTGGTCATAAATTCCACATATTTTTCTACGCCTGACGCCTAATTTTCATAATTTTCTGAAAATTTAAATTTTTTTAGTCGAAAGGGGGGAGTCTTTGGATTCTATGCCATAAAATCAAGATAATTTTTTTCACAAAAAACCAACTTCTATTTGAGATAAAGTAATGAAATTCGGGCAGTGCAATATGAACCAACTATACTAAAAACACCATTAATTTGGTTGACCTACCCCACCCCGGAAGGGGGGTCGGGGGGGTAACGACCCCCAAAAATCAAGATTAATTTTTTAACGGTAGTCATCAAATTCTACATATTTTTCTACGCCTGACACTTATTTTCATCACATTTTTTATGACACTATTTTTTCGATTTTTACGACTGATGAATGAAGCTCACGGGCAGCAAATGAAAATAAAAATATTCGATTATTTGATAAATGTCCATACTAAAACCAACTTTCTATTGAGATAAAGTAATGAAATTCGGGCAGTGCAATATACCCCCAAAAATCAAGAAATATTTTTAACCAAAAATTAAATACTAAAAACAAATTTAATTTTTTTTAGTCCATTAATGCTATTTGGTTGACCTGCAATATGACCATCTACTATACTATGACATTATTGGTTGAACTACCCAACCGGAAGGAGGTCGTGGGGTAACTACCCCCAAAATCAAGATATATTTTTTTGGTCACAGCCTGACACTAGTCTAACCCTGACGCGAATATCAAATACCACTTTATTTAAAAACATCATTTAGTTGCCTGGGGGGAGTTTTGGATTCATGCTTTTGACTTTGGATTCTATTTGAGAGTCGAGGGAAGAAATTCGAGTAATATGAACACTAATACTGGGTTGAAAGCAACTACCCCAAAAATTAAAGTTTTTGGTTGGTTGACACTACCCCAATTTATGAAATTTTAATTTTTTTCCCCGGAAGGGGGGTCATATTTTTCTACGGGAAGGGGGTTGGGCTCACTAGGCCTGACACTTAATTTTCATAATTTTATGAAATTTTTAATTTTTTTCGATTTAACGACTGTTGGAAATGAAGCTCACGGGGCCAGGCAAATGAAATTCAAATATTCGATTATTTCGATAAATGTCCATACTAAAAAACCAACTTCTATTTGAGATAAAGTAATGAAATTTGGGCAGTGCATTATGCACCACCTATACTAACAACACCATTAATTTGGTTGACCTACCCCACCCCGGAAGGGGGGTCGGGGGGCAACTACCCCCAAAAATCAAGATAATATTTTTTAACGGTCGTCATCAAATTCCACATATTTTTCTACGCCTGACGCCTAATTTTCATAATTTTCTGAAAATTTAAATTTTTTTAGTCGAAAGGGGGGAGTCTTTGGATTCTATGCCATAAAATCAAGATAATTTTTTTCACAAAAAACCAACTTCTATTTGAGATAAAGTAATGAAATTCGGGCAGTGCAATATACTAACAACCAACTATACTAAAAACACCATTAATTTGGTTGACCTACCCCACCCCGGAAGGGGGTCGGGGGGGCAACTACCCCCAAAAATCAAGATTAATTTTTTTAACGGTAGTCATCAAATTCTACATATTTTTCTACGCCTGACACTTAATTTTCATAATTTTATGAAATTTTTAATTTTTTTCGATTTAACGACTGTTGGAAATGAAGCTCACGGGGCCAGGCAAATGAAATTCAAATATTCGATTATTTCGATAAATGTCCATACTAAAAAACCAACTTCTATTTGAGATAAAGTAATGAAATTTGGGCAGTGCATTATGCACCACCTATACTAACAACATGATTAATTTGGTTGACCTACCCCACCCCGGAAGGGGGTCGGGGGGCAACTACCCCCAAAAATCAAGATAATATTTTTTAACGGTCGTCATCAAATTCCACATATTTTTCTACGCCTGACGCCTAATTTTCATAATTTTCTGAAAATTTAAATTTTTTTAGTCGAAAGGGGGGAGTCTTTGGATTCTATGCCATAAAATCAAGATAATTTTTTTCACAAAAAACCAACTTCTATTTGAGATAAAGTAATGAAATTCGGGCAGTGCAATATGAACCAACTATACTAAAAACACCATTAATTTGGTTGACCTACCCCACCCCGGAAGGGGGGTCGGGGGGTAACGACCCCCAAAAATCAAGATTAATTTTTTTAACGGTAGTCATCAAATTCTACATATTTTTCTACGCCTGACACTTAATTTTCATAATTTTATGAAATTTTTAATTTTTTTCGATTTAACGACTGTTGGAAATGAAGCTCACGGGGCCAGGCAAATGAAATTCAAATATTCGATTATTTCGATAAATGTCCATACTAAAAAACCAACTTCTATTTGAGATAAAGTAATGAAATTTGGGCAGTGCATTATGCACCACCTATACTAACAACATGATTAATTTGGTTGACCTACCCCACCCCGGAAGGGGGGTCGGGGGGCAACTACCCCCAAAAATCAAGATAATATTTTTTAACGGTGGTCATCAAATTCCACATATTTTTCTACGCCTGACGCCTAATTTTCATAATTTTCTGAAATTTAATTTTTTTTAGTCGAAAGGGGGGAGTCTTTGGATTCTATGCCATAAAATCAAGATAATTTTTTTCACAAAAACCAACTTCTATTTGAGATAAAGTAATGAAATTTGGGCAAAAAAAATAAAAAAAAAAAAGTGCATATGAACCAAATATACTAAAAACACATGATTAATTTGGTTGACCTACCCCACCCCGGATCGGGGGGGCAACTACCCCCAAAAATCAAGATTAATTTTTTTAACGGTAGTCATCAAATTCTACATATTTTTCTACGCCTGACACTTAATTTTCATAATTTTATGAAATTTTTAATTTTTTTCGATTTAACGACTGATGGAAATGAAGCTCACGGGGCCAGGCAAATGAAATTCAAATATTCGATTATTTCGATAAATGTCCATACTAAAAAACCAACTTCTATTTGAGATAAAGTAATGAAATTTGGGCAGTGCATTATGCACCACCTATACTAACAACATGATTAATTTGGTTGACCTACCCCACCCCGGAAGGGGGGTCGGGGGGGCAACTACCCCCAAAAATCAAGATAATATTTTTTAACGGTGGTCATCAAATTCCACATATTTTTCTACGCCTGACGCCTAATTTTCATAATTTTCTGAAAATTTAAATTTTTTTAGTCGAAAGGGGGGAGTCTTTGGATTCTATGCCATAAAATCAAGATAATTTTTTTCACAAAAAACCAACTTCTATTTGAGATAAAGTAATGAAATTCGGGCAGTGCAATATGAACCAACTATACTAAAAACACCATTAATTTGGTTGACCTACCCCACCCCGGAAGGGGGTCGGGAAGGTAACGACCCCCAAAAATCAAGATTAATTTTTTTAACGGTAGTCATCAAATTCTACATATTTTTCTACGCCTGACACTTAATTTTCATAATTTTATGAAATTTTTAATTTTTTTCGATTTAACGACTGTTGGAAATGAAGCTCACGGGGCCAGGCAAATGAAATTCAAATATTCGATTATTTCGATAAATGTCCATACTAAAAAACCAACTTCTATTTGAGATAAAGTAATGAAATTTGGGCAGTGCATTATGCACCACCTATACTAACAACATGATTAATTTGATTGACCTACCCCACCCCGGAACGGGGGTCGGGGGGCAACTACCCCCAAAAATCAAGATAATATTTTTTAACGGTGGTCATCAAATTCCACATATTTTTCTACGCCTGACGCCTAATTTTCATAATTTTCTGAAAATTTAAATTTTTTAGTCGAAAGGGGGGAGTCTTTGGATTCTATGCCATAAAATCAAGATAATTTTTTTCACAAAAAACCAACTTCTATTTGAGATAAAGTAATGAAATTCGGGCAGTGCAATATGAACCAACTATACTAAAAACACCATTAATTTGGTTGATCCACCCCACCCCGGTAAGGGGCTCGGGGGGTTAACGACCCCCAAAAATCAAGATTAATTTTTTTAACGGTAGTCATCAAATTCTACATATTTTTCTACGCCTGACACTTAATTTTCATAATTTTATGAAATTTTTAATTTTTTTCGATTTAACGACTGTTGGAAATGAAGCTCACGGGGCCAGGCAAATGAAATTCAAATATTCGATTATTTCGATAAATGTCCATACTAAAAAACCAACTTCTATTTGAGATAAAGTAATGAAATTTGGGCAGTGCATTATGCACCACCTATACTAACAACATGATTAATTTGATTGACCTACCCCACCCCGGAACGGGGGTCGGGGGGCAACTACCCCCAAAAATCAAGATAATATTTTTTAACGGTGGTCATCAAATTCCACATATTTTTCTACGCCTGACGCCTAATTTTCATAATTTTCTGAAAATTTAATTTTTTTAGTCGAAAGGGGGGAGTCTTTGGATTCTATGCCATAAAATCAAGATAATTTTTTTCACAAAAAACCAACTTCTATTTGAGATAAAGTAATGAAATTCGGGCAGTGCAATATGAACCAATTATACTAAAAACACCATTAATTTGGTTGACCTACCCCACCCCGGAAGGGGGTCGGGAAGGTAACGACCCCCAAAAATCAAGATTAATTTTTTTAACAGTAGTCATCAAATTTTACATATTTTTCTACGCCTGACACTTAATTTTCATAATTTTATGAAATTTTTAATTTTTTTCGATTTAACGACTGTTGGAAATGAAGCTCACGGGGCCAGGCAAATGAAATTCAAATATTCGATTATTTCGATAAATGTCCATACTAAAAAAACAACTTCTATTTGAGATAAAGTAATGAAATTTGGGCAGTGCATTATGCACCACCTATACTAACAACATCATTAATTTGGTTGACCTACCCCACCCCGGAAGGGGGGTCGGGGGGGCAACTACCCCCAAAAATCAAGACAATATTTTTTAACGGTGGTCATCAAATTCCACATATTTTTCTACGCCTGACGAATAATTTTCATAATTTTCTGAAAATTTAAATTTTTTTAGTCGAAAGGGGAAGTCTTTGGATTCTATGCCATAAAATCAAGATAATTTTTTTCACAAAAAACCAACTTCTATTTGAGATAAAGTAATGAAATTCGGGCAGTGCAATATGAACCAACTATACTAAAAACACCATTAATTTGGTTGATCCACCCCACCCCGGTAGGGGGCTCGGGGGGTTAACGACCCCCAAAAATCAAGATTAATTTTTTTAACGGTAGTCATCAAATTCTACATATTTTTCTACGCCTGACACTTAATTTTCATAATTTTATGAAATTTTTAATTTTTTTCGATTTAACGACTGTTGGAAATGAAGCTCACGGGGCCAGGCAAATGAAATTCAAATATTCGATTATTTCGATAAATGTCCATACTAAAAAACCAACTTCTATTTGAGATAAAGTAATGAAATTTGGGCAGTGCATTATGCACCACCTATACTAACAACATGATTAATTTGATTGACCTACCCCACCCCGGAACGGGGGTCGGGGGGCAACTACCCCCAAAAATCAAGATAATATTTTTTAACGGTGGTCATAAAATTCCACATATTTTTCTACGCCTGACGCCTAATTTTCATAATTTTCTGAAAATTTAATTTTTTTTAGTCGAAAGGGGGGAGTCTTTGGATTCTATGCCATAAAATCAAGATAATTTTTTTCACAAAAAAACCAACTTCTATTTGAGATAAAGTAATGAAATTCGGGCAGTGCAATATGAACCAATTATACTAAAAACACCATTAATTTGGTTGACCTACCCCACCCCGGAAGGGGGGTCGGGAAGGTAACGACCCCCAAAAATCAAGATTAATTTTTTTAACAGTAGTCATCAAATTCTACATATTTTTCTACGCCTGACACTTAATTTTCATAATTTTATGAAATTTTTAATTTTTTTCGATTTAACGACTGATGGAAATGAAGCTCACGGGGCCAGGCAAATGAAATTCAAATATTCCATTATTTCGATAAATGTCCATACTAAAAAAACAACTTCTATTTGAGATAAAGTAATGAAATTTGGGCAGTGCATTATGCACCACCTATACTAACAACATCATTAATTTGGTTGACCTACCCCACCCCGGAAGGGGGTCGGGGGGGCAACTACCCCCAAAAATCAAGACAATATTTTTTAACGGTGGTCATCAAATTCCACATATTTTTCTACGCCTGACGAATAATTTTCATAATTTTCTGAAAGTTTAAATTTTTTTAGTCGAAAGGGGGGAGTCTTTGGATTCTATGCTATTAAATCAAGATAATTTTTTTCACAAAAAACCAACTTCTATATGAGATATAGTAATGAAATTCGGGCAGTGCAATATGAACCAACTATACTAAAAACACCATTAATTTGGTTGACCTACCCCACCCCGGAAGGGGGGTCGGGGTATGTTTAAAATTAGATAACAAATGCGGAAATTTACTGTGTTTTCTTTCAATATTAATATTTAGTGGAACTCCACTGGCCTGGAATAATCAAACGAAATTACTTATAATGTTAAGTTATATTTGCAAATATTATAATGTTAACTTATATAGGCAAATTTAATTAACGGTTCTGTTGGCATATATTCTCGTAAACCGGGCAATAAGATGTTCATTTTTATACCCTCTGACAAGGATAAATATAAAATTTCAGCAGTGAGAAACTGCTGGCTTATATAATGCTGTCACAGTTAGTAATCAAAAGTAAATTTTAAAATAATTCTATTAATGCCAACATAATGAAGTATGTTCTTGTTCAGAATTTGAGCTTTTGATTTTTGATAAATTTTAGAATAATATTTATTAACAAATATCACAGGAAATTAACATTTTTTTATATATATTTTTAACTTGTGGCGCCCTCTTCAAACCAATAGCTACATTAAATAGTTGGTAAATCTGTAAGCATGGTTTTTCTGAATTTCATGTGTTACTAACGAATCTAGATTTTTCTATTTTCGTTGGTGTTACACTGGAGCTAAGTGTAATTTTTGGTAAATATATGAATTGCTAATAGGGTTTTTGTTTAACTAGTAAGCTTTTAAGGTTTTATTAGAACATATCTGAGACGTAAAGAGAAGAAATACAATATTATATATACCTCAATACTTAGTAATATGTATAAATGTCACAATATGAATCGTATAACAGCCATATTTTTTTATGAAAATTTGCTGGAATAACTTTAGTTGAAGCTACCTTAAATAGTTATTTCGGGTGTGCATATTTCTAAGATAGTGGTAAATATAGGTAAATTTAGTTTTAGAGATATACATAATTTTCTTACTATTAAAATATTCAACATAACCACTTGAACAAGGGTCAAAATGAAAATATAGGAAAATTTGGTGCAGTCGGATATTTTAGAAAATTTTCTTTTTTCCTTAATATCCCCTAGATTATAAACTGTAGAGAAAACCTGTAAATTATACAGTTGTAGAGCTCAAAGTGACCTTCAAATCACCTATGAACGACATTCCTGTCCTGAATATTTAGAGATTTTTCCTTCAATATTTTTCTTCAGAGCTTATAGTCCGGGAAAAAATAATTTTTTGTAAGTAATTCGGAAACTGCTCGTTCGACAGGAAAGTCGCTCATAGGGGAATTGAAGGTCACTTTGAGCTCTACAATTGTGTGACTTACAATTTTTCTTTAGAGCTTATAGTCCGGGAGTTATTCAGGAGAATAGTAGATTTTCTAAACTTTCTCAGAAACTGTTCATCGTACAAGAAAGTGAATGCCATCTGGAGCTCTAAACATACTTCATTTAACATTTTTCTCTAGAGCTTATGGGCCGGGAATAAATATTTTTTTGTAAGTAATTAGGAAACTAATCCGTCCGGCGAAAAAAAAGATTACAGGGGAATTGAAGGCCTATTGGAGCTCTACAATTGAGTAATGTATAATATTTCTCTAGAGTTTATAGTGCTGGAATTAATCAGTAGAAAATAATATTTTCGAAAATATCTCGGAAAATTGTTACAAAATATAAGATAATTATTTGAGAAGAATCTGTGTATCATTTATTGAATATTTGCCAATGTGCAAACATGTAATATTAGAAATTCAAATATTGAATTTAAAAAATAAACTATTTGTTGTTTCATCTCTTGAGCGATAGCTGAGTCAGCGTAGTTGCTACGTACAGTTGGTGGCCTACGTGCTGGCGTAATTTAGATTTAACAAATTGAGTTTTATTTATATCTTTTCAACAATCAAACCATTAAAAAATTGTAAAGAATTTCGTAGTCAACCAAATTTAGTTACTACAGAATATTGCGTGTATTATACAATCTCTAGATGCAATATTTAATAATATTTAATTGTTTTTGATAACATGAATATTATTACAGGTCTAGCTAATCAAGAAACAGATAGACAAAAGTAAGATATTTATTTTGAGAAGATTCTGTTTATTATTTAATTAATACTTACCAATGTGCAAACATGTAATATTAGAAATCTAAATATTGAGTTAAAAAAATAAATTATTTGTTCTGGCATCTCTTTAGCGATAGCTAAGTCAGCATAGTTGTTGCGTAAAGTTGGTGGCCTACGTGCTGGCGTAATTTAAATTTATCAAAAAGAGTTTTATTTATATTTTCTCAACAATTAAAATAATACAGAATATTGTCTGTATCATATAATCTCTAGATATAATATTTAATAATATATTTAATTGTTTTTGATCGCAGGAATATTATTTCATGTCTAGCTAATCTATTTATTATGAGTTTATTATTTATTTAATATTTGTCAATCTGCAAACATGTAATATTAGAAATTCGAATATTGAATTAAAAAAAAACTATTTGTGTTGCCCTCTCCTTAGTAATAGCTAAATCAGCATAGTTGCTGCGTAAAGTTGGTGGCCTACTGGCGTCTTATATCAAAATGAGTTTTACCTATTTATTTATTTCAATTACAATTATTTCAATTACCATTACAATAATTTGTGTTTGATCGGTAATTCTGACACCTAAGTGCTATTGCGCTTGTATATCTCATATCTCAACAATTATATCGTTCAATAATTATTATGTGCTTCTAATAGCATAGTTCTCCCAGGTTATATTTGTTTGCTGTTGAATATTTAGAGTTTCAAGGATGTCCAGTGTTTTTTTTTTGAATAGCTAAAACTATTATAAAACGTGACGTGGGGTGCGTGGCGTGCCGTCGGGTGGGGTGGCGTGGGATGGTGTGGCGTATCGTGGGGTGGCGTAGCATCGTGTAGGGTGGCGTGGCGTTGGGTAACGTGGCGTCGGGTGAGGAGGCGTAGCGTGGGGTGGCGAAGGGGGAGTACGGGTTGAGACAAAATTATGAAATTCTATACATTTTTCTACGCCTGACGCTTAATTTTCATAAATTTCTGAAATTTTAAATTTTTTTCGACTGATAGAAATTAAGCTCACGGGGCCAGACAAATATTTCGACAAATGTCCAGGCTAAAAAACCAACTTCTATTTGAGACAAAGTAGGCATCACCTATATTAACAACATCATTAATTTGGTTGATCTACCCCACCCTGGAGGGGGGGCCGGGGGGCAATTACCCCCATAAATCAAGATTTTTTTTAACGGTGGTCATCGAATTCTACATATTTTTCTACGCCTGACACCTAATTTTCAAAAGTCTCTAAAATTTTAATTTTTTTTAGCCGAAAGGGACATCTATGGCCAAAAATCAAGATTTTTTTAAGGATGTCATCGAATTCTACACATGTTTCTACGCCTGACGGTTAATTTTCATAATTTTCTGAAGTTTTAAATTTCTTTAGCCGGAAGGGGGGTCTTGCGACATCTATGCCCAAAATCAAGATTATTTTTTTAACGGTTGTCATCGAATTCAACACGTTTTTCTACGCCTGACTTGATTTTCATAATTTTCTTAAATCTTTAATTTTTTCCGATTTATCGACTTTCATAGAAATTCAGCTCACGGGGCCAGCCAAATGAACAGACAAATATTCGTTTATTTCCACATATGTCCAGGCTAAAAAATAACTTCTATTTGAGACAAAGTAATGAAATTCGGGCAGTGCAATATGCACCACCTATGCTAACAACATCAATGATTTGGTTGACCTACCCCACCCCGGAAGGGCGGGTCGGGAAGGAGTTACCCCCAAAAATCAAGATTATTTTTTTTAACGGTGATCATCGAATTCTACATATTTTTATACTACTGGCACTTAATATTACATGTTTGCACATTGACAAATATTAAATAATTAATAAACAGAATTTTCTCAAAATAAATATCTATCCGTTTCTTGATTAGCTATATATAAAATAATATGCATGTGATCAAAAACTATTAAATATATTATTAAATATTGCAACTAGAGATTGTATGATACACACAATATTCTGTAGTATTTTAAATGTTGATGTTGAGAAAATATAAATAGAACTCTTTTTGATAAATTTAAATTTCGCCAGCACGTAGGCCACCAACTTTACGCAACAACTACGCTGACTCAGCTATCGCTAAAGAGATGGCAGAACAAATAATTTATTTTTTATTTCAGTATTTGAATTTCTAATATTACATGTTTGCACATTGGCAAATATTTAATAAATGAGGCACAGATTCTTCTAAGATAATTCTTATATTTTGTTATCTATCTGTTTCTTAATTAGGTAGACATGAAATAATATTACGGTGATGAAAAACAATTATTAAATATTGCATCTAGATATTTTATGAATTTTGCATCACTGTTGGTTACACAATATTCAGTTGTTTCTAATTTTGATTGACTACGAATTTCTTTACAATTGTTGAAAAGATATTTATAAAACTCATTTTGATAAAACTTATTTACGCCATGATGTAGGCCACCAACTTTACGCAGCAACTATGCTAATTCAACTATTGCTAAGGAGAGGTGAGCACAAATAGTTTATTTTTTAATTCAGTATTTGAATTTCTAATAATGTTGGCACATTAGCGAATATTAAATAAATAATAAAAAAAATGTTCTCAAATAAATATCTCATTTTTTTTTCTATATCGACTAGCTAGACTTGAAATAATATGCATCTGTTTAAGTAATTATAGAACCTAGAGATTGTATGAATATTGCATCACTATGAAATGCTTCAGAATTTTTGAACAGTTTAATTGTTGAAAAGATATAACATGTAATACAGCTAAAGTACGGATGTACGTAGGCTATTTATTAATCTTACGCAGCAACTACACTAATTCAGCTATTGCTAAAGAGATGGCCGACAAGTAGTTTATTTCTTTAATTCCATATTTGAATTTCTAATAGTATATGTTTGCTTTTTGAATTTCTAATCTTATGTGTTTGCAAATCTGAAAACACATTATATAAATAAATTCTGCTCAAATCAAATCTCCAATGAAAACGTTTATATACATCAGAACTGAATTTGCGTTCCTGAAGCCATCTCAATTCTTCCTAAAATAAAACAAAGTTATCAAATTTAAAAACTTATATAAACAAAATTTCATTTTAGTGTGCCTAATAAATAATATCTTAGACGATAATGGGTGCATTCAGGGAATTATAGCATTAAAGCGCTGAAGCGCCACAGCGCTTTGCTTTCGCTGAATAAAAACTATGTCCAAAAATCAAGATTATTTTTTTTAACGGATGTCATCGAATTCTACACATTTTTCTACGTCTGACACTGAATTTTCATCATTTTCTGAGATTTAATTTTTTTTTTTTTTTCGATTTTTCAAGTAGAAAGAAATTAACCAAATTTCGACTATTTCGGCTCTCTAGGCCAGGCTAAACACCTACGTCTATTTGAGACAAAGTTATGAAATTCGGGCAGTGCAATATGCACCACCTGTACAAACAACACCCTAAATTTTGTAGACCTAACCCACCCCGGAAGGGGGGTCGGAGTGGTAACTACGCTCAAAATTTCGGATCTAGGGGCCAGACAGAATTTTTCAAAATGAACTCGAGAAAAATTGTTCAACATCATTTTAACAGATTCACCAAAACTCTTAAAACAAAAAACATAAGGAAGTAACCGCTCGGTCAATAAATCACAAATAAATGAAATAATACTTTATTACATAAAAATATACAATATCTTTAAAATTACTGAGGACCCATCATCCCCATTTGAATATTCATAGGATACCCTTGTTGGCCTTGACCGTGCATTTGCATAGCACCAGGCTGAATCTGTTGTATTCCCCCAGGAGCTGCATTCGGTTGTTGTGGTTCAGAAGGTAAGGTAAGATTAGTTAGCAGTTCTCGAATAGCAGGAAATACAGAGCATTCATTCATGTTCGGCGGAAACTGACTGAACTGCTTCAGCAACTGACTGGCAGCTGTCATTGCTGGATTTGAACCTGCTTCTCTTTTTTCCGCCAGTTGCGTAATATTTGCACTAATGTCATAAATAAGAGGAAGAACAACAGACGTCGGTTCCATATTAGATAGATATTGCGCTCCTATTCTTGTAATTTGCAACTGCAACAAATAATTACATACAGTTGAATATTCACTGTATTATTTGGTAAAGCAGATAAACATGTGTTTGTTATTATATACAGGGCACGCCATCATCGTTGTAATAAACTGAAATTTTTTCATAAATAGATAGGAGTTTTCTAGTCTATATGCCTTCTATCTATTGTATACCAAACATATAACAAACTGTTAGTTATGCTACCAATATTACAATATTATTTTTAGCACATATGGTTGCATAACCTGGTCGGCAAAGTAAATAATTCATTTTCCTAATTTGACGCATCTGGGATTAAATTTTGTAATATTTACAATACTCAAGAATAAGAAGTTTCCAAATGACCGGTCTATTAATTTTTGGACATCTTAACTCCCTAATTATAAATATGTGAAAAATTACGTTTTGTTTTTATATGTCAGTAATTAATTGTATATTTAAAATCACTCAAATACAAATAATTTTAAATGTCGTATAATATAGTGTAATATTCCTTAGGTATGATTACTGAACAACATTTTTTACACAATTAAGAAATAATTTGCATACATTTAAGAATAATTTAGAATTTTGCCAAATCTAAGAAATCCATTATTACTTTCTATACTCCAACAAATGTTTGAATGTCTATTCTCAAGAAAACTGGTAATATTGAAAAAATATTATTTAAAGTGTATTAGAAATGATATGTCGCACTTATCTTAGAAAAGAATGTATTCTCACGAACCTCATTGCACGAAACAAGATTGCTATTTCAGTTAATAAATAAATATTACATGTTACACTTATACTTACGAAAAATAAGACTTTAGCCCTGAACGCTAGCACTCCAGACATTCCAGTGGGTACTATTGGCATTGCAGATGGAGGAACCCTTAACATCCACTGGACGGACCATCGCATTCCTTGCTGTTGTAACAGACCAGGCATTAATTCTAATTTCATAATTTGTATGAAATCCTTCAAAACGTTGATTGGAACATTCAGCATGTTGCAAAAAGTGAACATCGACGTCGGTTTGTAAGGTGGAACTGCTGCCCGAGTATCGAAGAAATTTTCTAATACCTAAAAATAGTATGGTATGTTACTCAATAAATTTGTGTAATACATCCAATAATCTATCAATTTGTATAAGGCCTTCAAAAATTTCGATAACAAGTCCGACAAAATAAAATATGTGCTCTAAATCGGCTACACAACAAGTCTGTAAACTGCCTCTAAAAAGCTGCTTTACACATTACATTCTGTATTGAACTCTGTTGAATATTTGTAATATGACTTTAGAAAACTTAAAAAAAAATTCAATACCTAGATTTGAAAAGCACTGTTACAAAACTTTAATGGTGTATGTATTTAAAAATGACAAAAACTAATATGCATTTAAAATAACATTTTTAATTAAGAACATGTAATGTATGCATGTAGGTCTGGAGGCTATTAAAGATATGTGTCAATGTGATTGTCTTCATAGATAGAATATTCACGTTATTATGAAATATAATGTGAATTTTTGAACTTGAGTTGGAAGGAACAAGCAAACAAATGATCAATATCTTTCCCAATCGCTATTTGTTAGTAGAAACTGAACTCTTCAAATGCAACCCAACGTCGAAGTAATTAGCAATCGCCTGAATACCAAAGCTTTGAATTTCAGTAGGAGGGCAGAGAACCACACAAATAAATGATGATCGAAATTCCCCGACTACACTACACCAGTAATCACATGGCCTATTACCGCGCGAACTCTACCGGCCGCTTCTAGAACAGTCATTGCCCGCCGAAACTTTGAAACTTCCTCTTTCCATTGGTATAAAGGATTGTTCATTTTGGATTTGTATTTTAAATACTACGAATTTTTAAACATGGGTCCATCATTTATAATAACCCGGTACTGTTAAAATACAACAACTTTACACAACTGAACCAAATGTAAATGTAGCAAAAATTTGAATAGTAAATAAACATATTGCATATGTGATGCTTGAAATATAGTCTCATATTACATTAAATAATTGTAATAAAATAATACCTGCAATTCTTCCTGTGACCAAACGTCTTTATGATCTGGAAGGGGTGTAATCTTAAGGTGTAAACTCTGCAAATGCTGGGAATTCAAACAGATCCGACACTGCAACATCTCTCCAACTTTAAAGTGAATTACGCCTGGTTCGTTTGTAGGTATGGACGTGAGCTGAAAAAAAAATAAAGAGTTCATTTAATTTTATCTTAATTTTATTTAATTGAAATAAATAAATTGCTACAACTTCCGAATTGTCAGCAATTATACATTCACATTTTTTTATTGTTATCAAATGTTTCTAGGATCAATATTTTTACTTGGAATCTAAACTATTAGTATAGGAGATTAGTTGTTTTTTAATGTGGACAAGCAGACAACTATACAATAACATGTAACATTAGTTGCATATATTTAGAAGAATTATAAGGATATATTTTTTTTTGTAAAAATAGGTTAAAGAGAGATCAGCTTTAGAAATGCTCTACCATTTAATTTAGTACAAACTATTAATGACTATTTACATGTATTATTTATTATCACCAATATCAAACTTAAAAGTAGAAATTCAATAATACGCAGACTACAGTACAAAACTAAATTCACTGTCAATCTATCAAGCATCTTGTTGCTCCAGCTGAGGAATTTAGAAAATGTGTTTATCTCCAGCGTCATCAAATGTTATTTGAAAGGTCGGTTCTTACATTTACTCATTTTCGAGATATTTCGCTGCAGTGGCGTAGCATTAAATGAAACTTTGTAAAATATAATTCATCGGGATGAAATTATCAATGACAATCAACGATTGTTTTCCCTAATGTCGTTATTATCTATAATTATTAATTATTTTTTATGCTTGTTGTTTGCTGATTTTTTTTTAATTACCTACGTTTTTTCCCAGTAAATTTATAAGGGAATAATCCTTATGGACTATCCCGATCTATGGTTGTTCAAAAGGACATTACTATTCTTGATTTCATCCTTGATTATTGGTACCCAGGAATGACTAAATTGTATAGAAGTACTAGCTATACAACGCTTTCATTTTATAAAATTAAAACATGTTTCAGCTTTATGAATTGTGTTCTGCTTTGTGAAATATAATTGAATTTTGAAATTGTATGTTATGACCAAGGTACCAGACATGTTCACCAATTCTTTACTTTTCGAATTGGAGATTTAGAGATCTAGAGATTTATCCAACATACAATTTATTACAATCTCAAGGAATTTTATAATTGCTCTGTTGTGACTTTTGTGTTGGGTCATGTGGTTTAGTTTTTAATATAAATACTGTAATACTTGTTTTCAATGTTGTTTTAATATTAAATCGGTCGCCCCTCTAATAGTCTTTCTGTACGGTATGGTTGTTGTACTTGTACTCCTTGTTAATGATTTTTTTAGGATAATTGTTAGCAGATTGGACATTTTTTTAATAGAAAACAGTCGAATACGTGATGAACCAAGCAGTAACAAAGTCGTACTATACAACAGTACCGATTAACACGAAATATAATAAATAAGACTCCATCGGCATGACCGATGATACCCAACAAAGCCAACCATTATAACATAAATTGATTCACAAACTGGAACATTTACACAAAAAAATACATTTTGGATAACACTTCCAATGTCATTCACACCTTTTTCTCCACTACTATTACGTTTCAGTCAATATTTAATTTAATGGTTCCTTTGAAATTCTCAAATTAAAACTTGACTATTCTGATGATGCTACAGTGTAGTGAAACAATTGCCAACAAAGGGTTATTAATTGCTATTTGTTTATAAAGTTCAAAGAAGTAAATCCTACATCTTTCTCAGTGGCGTATAGAAATGAGTGGCAGCAATGAATAAACGAATATATTTAAATACTTACATAACTTTCATTGTGAATGAACCTGTGTAACTGTCTTCTCATGTAAACGCAACCCAGAAACCTTTCTAAGGGGGCCAGTTCAGGACCTGGCAAAACTTGTGGATGAGTGCATGGAGTGCACAATATTTCAAGAGCTTCGTGAGTAAGAAGAGTCGGAACGGCTCCTGCCCAAGAACGTTGTGGAAGTACTCTTGACAAGTGACTACTGCTGCTCGCTTTCACATCAGACTGCTGAGGACTGTGCATAATGGAATGTCCTCCAGGTGACTGCCCCGGCCTAACAGGAGACGGTCTGGGTAACCCAGGCGAGCCTGGCCAATTTGATGCTGCAGGTGACGAAATACTTTGAGACGGAAAAGGACTACCATCAGTATGACCTAAAATGTTTAATTTTTTTAACAATAATTAAATTATTTATAAATAATGTAGTAATTGTGCTAATTTTTGTTTAGAGTTTTCAAACGTTTTAACGTACGACGGCCTTTTTAAAGTGAGATTTCTCGCTAGTCATCGAGTTCGAAAGTGAAATACTTCGAAAACAAAGACAAGACAAAAGTCAACGGTTGAATCTACTAAATATCAACATCTAACTTCTTTTGATTTCGAAGAAATAGCCGTCGTACTTGGACTGGTGCAGTTCTAAAAATGATTTTTTTCAAATTTCGTTCTCATTGCCTGGATGATGACAACACAATGGGAAGAAAAGACAAACTGAATGAAAACTATAAAATAATAGCTGAATTTCTAAAATACATTGTTTAGTTTAGCTATATGGGAGAACCTAATCAAAAAGGACAGTGCAATGATCTGGTACAATACTAATTAATAAAAAAAGTGGTAAAGAGAACCTCAGGAACAAAATATTGATGAGGTTTTCAGAAATAAGTAAGGGAGATTACATTATGAAATAATGGTAGAATCTTGGTGCTTGTGATAAAATCTCCAGTTACAGAAATCATATAAGATTACAGGATATAAATTGAAGAACAAAACTAGTTTGGATGCCATTCAAAAGAAACCTAATCATTTGCAAATTTGGAAAGCTAATTCACCCCAAAAAATAATAAGTATGTACACATACAGGGCTTTCATTTCAAAACTATACACTTAAAATAACTTTTAAAATTTATTTAAAAAGAAAAAGACAAAAAAACGTTAATTTATATTTACGGGGTATAGGTGCCCTGCAGTTTCAACCCCTAAGCGGGGGTGAACATATCATTTCTAAGAGTTTAAATACAAAGGGGTACCTCTTTTTAAAGATCTCTTTTTTGTCAATCTTTTGACACATTATTTTTTTTTAAATCAGATTATTTTTACAAGGTAATGACCTAGAAATTGTATTAAAAAAAATGTATCGACAATTCCCAAAATTCCATAAATATAAAAGACTGTAACTCGCTATATAGCTTAATTTCAAACTGTTTCATTTTCATTGGCTAGCTAAAAAGCCCAAATAAATTGTGTAGCATATAAAAAAAATAATTAAACCATTTTCTAATATTTTTCAGTTTTTCACTTACCTGCAGACATAAAACTCATTGGCGAATGTCCTGGCAAGTTCGTAGACTGAGGTCCAGGCGATGAGTTGCTTAGTAATCCATTAGGGCTTGCCAACTGAGGGTTTAACGGAGAATTGGCAACGAGCCCACTAGGACTTGGATGAGGCATCGGACTAGGATTAATATTAGTTGGAATGGATGTCGGTGAGGCTAGGTTAAACGAAGTCGCTGGGCTAGAACCAAAACTGGTATGTGTTGGTTGACCCATTGAAGTGTGAGGACTGGCGGGTGTATGGGGATTTGAACCTGAAGGTGGCGTTAATGGAGGATGAAAACGAAGTCCTGGTTCTCTTTGGCCAGCTGGCGACTGAGGGCCGCGATGGGGATCTAAAAAGATGATAGTATCTGTTAATAAATTCGAACTTGATCATGTATGAGTTGGTTAGTCAGGGTGAGCAGCCAACCCACTCTGCTCCACAGTGGCTAGCCCGATGTTTGTATATTAATTATACTTATGAATCTAAGAAATACTTACTGAGAAAACTGTTGCCTTCAACTTCCATCGGAGAAGGTGGGTTATCGTCTTCAGATTGCGATCTTCTTCTGAATACTGCTGTTTCATCTACATATTTTGATAAGAACGTTTTCAAACCTTGCGTAGGGAAAAATACGTCGAGAACATTGCTGCGATCAAAACGGCTGTAAACGCCATCTCTCAAAGATACTAATCCGGACCCACGTATTCTCAATTCGAGGCAATACATTCCTTGGTAAGCTATTCTTATTAATGTACAAGACTGTGGCATTATCGTAAACGTTTGCACGGGAACCTGGGGCCTCTGAAAGTATTAATTTAGTACAAATTAATTCACATATACATACTAAAAAAATAGAATGGGAAATTAATTTTATGATTCATAGAATAATATACAGAGCATATCATAAAGCATTTGCACATAGAAATTTAACGAGATACCCAAAGGTGACTTTTTTATCAATCCTGTGACAAGTGACAAACAACAATGGCCGGCACCAACGGTACATTTAAAATAAATAGCGCCATCTGTTGGTTGGACACACACACCATGCATTCAAACAGAGGTAAATAAATGGAAAATTAATTAAATAAAACGGAAAATAAATATAAAATATTACACAAGAGTTATTAATAGAACCAGAATAGAGAATAAATCAAGATAGAGATCAAAGAAATTTGTAATCTGTCATACATTTAATGAAGAAAATAAAGTAATGAAGTAAGAATCAGCAATACAATATTCAAGAAAATTCTATATATTATTGTTTAACTGTGTAATAGATGTTAGAAAAATAAAGATACTGAAGCCGACATCTTTATATATGAACCATAAATTGTAATATAATAAAAGTTGGAATGACAAATATAATTATTAAAGTGAAGACTCAATATTTTGAAGCCTTTTGTACATGCATCGACATTTCGGGATAGGGTTGCTTTTTTTATTATTCCAGCCGGTTTTATGTTCACTTGTTTTTTTTTTACCCGAACGATTCATTTAAAAGGTTTCGTAATTTTTCTCTTCGGCGGCGTATTTGTTTTTAATTTATAACGATCAGCTCTATAGTCTACCAAAATGTCAGCACTGCATTATTTTACACCCTGTGTATAAAAGGAGGATCAAGTAAAAGCATAGTGAAAAAGATTTGAGCAGTGGTTTCAAGTCCTTTACTAAGTCTGAAAAATATATTGAAAATGAAATTCTTTTGAGAGGAGTTTCATCACTTTTCTCTCACAAGATGAACACTTTTCTACACATCTTCGTAACAGATATCACTAGTTTTCGTTGCTGAAATGCATTTTTAGTATTTATGCCAATAACATGTTAAATAATATAATTGGAAGAATAAACGAGTTCGAATTTGCAAGGGATGAAACATTCGGTACTTACAGTATTATGAATTCCCAGTTGAGGAATAGTTGGTAATTTGCTGATAGACAGGAACGGCTCGTAAGTTTCGTGCAGCAACTGAATTATGTGCGCCAAATTCTTGTGCTCATTCAAATGAGACTCTAACTGTTCTTGAATTAGAGAATGCGCGTTTAACGCATTGTTCGCAGCACCAAACGCGAATTTGAATGCCTTATCTGTGTCGTTCCATACAATCGATACCATTGCTCCTTTGTCTGGGCCATAGCATAGTATAAGTTTACTGTAGTTGTATGATTTTATGCAGAAAGTATTTGCGAGGAAACTATACTTATCTAAAAAAACAATAGTTAATAAATTTAGACTAAGTAAGTAATCGACTTTACTTACCCTTTACCAAATATTCACTTAAGTCATGAACAAGAGTGTAAAGGTGCACTATTTGATTCCAATCAGATATCAAGGAATCTACAGTTTTAAACGTGTTGTCTATTGTAGTCATCTCATAATGGAAATAAATTGGTCGTCTGGAACCTAATAACAAACAATTTTTTTAAATTATTGTGATTTATATTGAGGAAGTTTAGTGTAATGTAGAAACTTTTTTGAGTGATATCAATTGCGTGATAAAAACTGGAAAACAATATTTAAAATGTAACAAATGCATTAAACATTATGAAAGTTATAAAAATTAAAACATTATAAATGGAAAAAGTGATGCAATGTTAATGATCAAGAAATAGAAAAGGAAATTGGGAGACTTCCAAAATAATATAAATGGGAGTTAAGAGAACAAAAACTGTTGAATGCATAGATAATGAGAAAAGCAAGTTACAGTGCCAAGAATATGCTGAAAATAAAATGGAAGGATATTTAAACTTAAAAATTAATCAAAATACAAAAAAATAGGAAATGATAATACAAATTAAGAATATTCATTTTATGAAAGGAAGTACTGTATTGACAAATTATTTATATTTGCACAATAAACCAAGCAAATAACATACAATATATTTAAAATAAAGTAAGTAGGAAATACATGTAAGATGTTGAAAAGAAAAGAAGTGACAAAAGGTGTTCCAACAAGTAAGAAATAATTAGAGTGATTTTTTTTTCAATTGATTTTGTTAGTTTTTATGATTTGCTTTACAATTTTCAATGGTTTTGTCAGTTTTTATGATTTGCTTTACTTTCGCTTTTGATTAATGAACCACAAATAAAAAAAATGGTAACTCTTTTTAAATATTGACTGAATTATTAAATTTTAAACAAACGATGTCCAAAACGTATTGAAATTTTGATTTCTTTTATTCTTCATCAACCCTATATGAAAAACTAATCTATTTTCGAATTTCATCTATCTGAAACAGACAGACAGTAACATTTTCATTGATTTCAATTTTTTTATTCGTTATTTTTCAAATAAGGCAAAACAGTATGTTTCATTTATATTTGATTATAACTTCCAAGACTCATTTGTTTGATTGAAAATCGCAAAATAGACAAATATAAATAGTATATTTGAACATATCTGCTATTGTTTTAATAATTAACTATCCAAACTCTATATGCATCTAACTTCGGCCAAAGGTAGTTTATGGCATGTGGCACACCTTTGAAAATGCTGTCCTAATACACTACAAAATTTTTGAATTCACCTTTCTATTAGAAGTAAAGATACTTAAACAAATATTAACTTAATAGAAATGGAAGTATTTGTACCTTGTTCCTTAGGATGTGTGCTCGATAACGGTGTTGAGTAAAAAACAAACTCCACCATCCAACTCTTGACGACGCCTTTACTCAAAACCCGAATAGTCGCTGATAATAACCGCTTCAATAAAAAATTCCAAGCTGTCGACGTGCCAATTTGTTTCGTCGGTGCCGGAAGTTGGATTAATTTCAACATTAAACCTGTAGCGTTTGCTTCAACCTGAAGCCCTTGATGGAACACCCCACGTTTCGTCAGCTAAAAATATATATATATATATATATATATATGCATACTTCACATGACTTGTTTTAATCAGACTTATACCTCATTGGCTAACGTAACAAATGGCAACCGTTCGTCACACATTGCTACTACGTGTGCCAGTTCTGCTATGAAATATGCTGGTTGTTTGGATCGGCGGGCCATGGGTTCCGACTTAATCCCGCCCTTTCTTTTAAGAGTGTTCCCTTCTGTATGATCTCCTTCACAAGAACCTGAAATTACAGCAAAAAATTAACAAACATAATGACGCATAACATCATACTAACCATCGATATTGGTGAAAGGCCCATGAGTGGCAACGAACGTATCGAATTCAATAAGAGATTGCACTTTAAAATACACTTTTGGTATTTCCGTTTCAACTGTATCGTCATTGGGATTGTCCTCGATACTTGAATGTTTTACTATTGCGAGATGGAAAAAACATTCTATTTCACATGGACTGTGTTCCTTTTCTTTCAATTCCACAATCTACAAAAAAATATTGTTATAAACTTTCTTTTTACGCCGCCAAAAATTATGAAACCTTCTAAGTTAACAGTTCTGATAAAAACATTGCGAAAACAAAATAAAACTTCTGTATATAAACAAGCATCAACAACGGTAGCCCCGAAAATTGGATGGATGTAAAAAAAATAAGGTTGACTTGATTTCGAAGTCGAAAACTATCTAAACCTGAGACGACGGAAAATTCTTCCAACGAATTAATTCTATCTAAGACACGGAGCTTGGGACAGTTTGATTTGGAATCAGTGTATATTACACCAAAGGCATCCAGACAGTCAGTGTTTGTAGATTATTTACAAACAATACTGACACCTCTGACAGAAAGGAGCCCACTTTGCTCAAAAATGAAAGAAAAACAGTGATGTGTTCTAAATACATATTTCTGATTACAAAATCATATCAAATCTACTTACCAAAACTACATTAGGATGCCTATGCAGTTGCACATACATTCTATGCTTTCCTATTTTACTAATTGGATGATCTGGCTGATGAAGCAGTGGTAAACGTTCATATGCAGTGGCTGGCAGATGCTGTAGAGTCTTTTTACAACGTCTCTGTGTTATCCAATATCTAAAAAGAAGTAAATCACTTAAATTAGCAAGGTTGATCAAATTAACAAACATTAAGAAAAATATATGCAAATCATTTTTCTCTTGTTACAAACAATTGTATTTAATAGATAAATAATATAGTAATAGTTGAGATCGTTTTATAAAGACATCCTGATAAGACTGTAAGTAACATGCCATATTAATGTAATGAAGTAGAGAAGAGAAGCTGTTCTATACTGATCTTTAAATGCAAAATGGATTTTGTAATACAATCAATGCATCAATGGCACCACGAATAATCCTATCACAAGAATTCTATGTAGGCACAATATTGAAACTTTTGAAGATAGACAGAAAAATCAGCATTGGGTTGAGGAATCTGAAGACAAGGTTCCCTTTAGAACAAGGTATGTATGAGATTCCATGGACAGACTGCCCTGAGCCTTATGTAGGGCAAACTATCAGAAGAATTCAAGCAAGACATGACAAACACGAGGAGGTTACCACGACGTCAAACCAAATACACTTTGAGAATAGAACACTAGAAATCGTGACTGGAATAGATCGCGAAAAGATCTGTCTAAATTCTAATTTGTGGTAAATTCTATTAAACACTGTACCAACTCGACATATAACAATTCAACAAGAAAATTGCCAATCAGCAAGCAGAGAAGTTTTCCCTTACCTGAGCTCCACTATTAAAAGTGTTAATCTTGCATGATCTCCATTTAAAGCATTATTTAGTTCTGTTATTATTGGTGGATTGTATTGTGGCACATGACATTGTAGCATTCCTGTATGAGTATCCACTGTAATAAGCAATTGTTCCGCACGTAAACATGGTTGAAGAATAGCTACCGATAAAATTGCTGGAGATCCATGAAGATTACCTTGAACAAGTCGATATTTAATACACAATTGAGTAGGTGGAAATTAAATACTTACATTCAACGTTTTCCAGCATTGCTTGTAATTCCAATTTAATATCGATCAGTCTACAACGAGTTCGGACGTATATTGTGTGTACCAAGAGTCTTTCCATGGAAAGCAACTCAGATCTGATGGCTTTATCAGCGATTTCAGATTCCTGAAACAAATCGCAATTTATTTGACAAGAAAATAATTGCTTGAGAACATTTTTATCAGGTTGTTAACAAATATCCAAATGTGAATAAATATTAGGTAACTTTTTTGCTGGAGCTTACTTCAAAAAAAAGTCTTCAGCTAGTTGCTGAATGATTGTGAATGTTTAAAAAAACAAATTTACTATTTTTGACAATCAAAAACAATGTTAAAAGTAAAAAAAAATAAGTTTCTTTTGCAATTTGTTTTAACACATTTAAGAATGCACTGTGATTATTGACAATTTTGAAGTAACATTACTGAGTAAAGGAAAGTATCAAAAAAGTAATTATCTCAGGATCATTATGAATATATAGCAACCTTGTAGGCAATTTGAATTCAAGAGAGGCACATAGATACTAGATCAAATAAGATTGTGAGGTGTCAATATTCACACTGATTTATAAAATTTGCAAAATATTTTGTACTACTCACCTTATTTCCAAGAGATGGTACATGTAATACTGCTAAAGGCCTGGCAGGATCATGCACATCCACTTGAACAGATAATCTATAACCCAATTCAGATCTCAAATCCCTATTTACTTGCTCTTTTCCTTTACTAGTTAGTTCTCTAAAATATAAATTGATAAAAATAAAATACTTATTAAAATAGATCATAATTGGTAACTTACCTCCAATATGAAACAGTCAAACCTTTCCCAGGGATGTACTCATCCACATGAATATGGTCATCTAAACGATCCCTCATAAGACGTAAAGTCTGGGAATACAAAACTTCCAGTTGCAAAGACTGACAGAAAAAATGCAAGGTATTGTAAACTTCTGTTAATGGTTGCGGGTTTTCTACTAGACGTGCTTGTATTAATTGATGTATATACTGAACTTGTAAGGAATGAACTAATGGTTTACCACCTAAAAATTTCAATACGAAATAATTATGATTCCTTCTAAGCTAAACTAATTTTGATGGAAATATAATATTGTACCCACCTCCAGTTTCCTTATCTTCAACCAAAACATCAATCTCAAGTAACCTCCAAGGAATATTAGGCCCTTCTCCCATTACAGTTAATGATACTTCAAACTCATGCTGAACATGAAATGTAACTCGACCATTCTCAATCTAAAAAATTATTTAGGAAACAACATCAAATACAGTATCAATATAGGAAGAAAATCTATTTTAGGATTCTCTGTATCAATTGAACCCTAATCCTTATAGAAGCACTCTTGCCTCTACTCATATCTCACGATCTATTTGCACAGAATCAATTAGTCAAAAAATTCTGAAATTATTGAATACACAAAAATTCACATCAAATTTCCTACCAGAAACACCAACTTATATGCTGCAAAGCAAATATAAAAGGAAAAAAATCATTGATGAATGGTCAATATAGAATATTCCTAAAAAATGTATGAGGATCATTATATGCAATATAAATGTTCGCAATTTAACATGAAACACCAATTTTCATTAAAAATACATCAAAAAACTCTTACCTTGTTTTTCCTCATTTGTGGAAGGAGATTTCCTGTTACAAGACGATGTTGTATTACTTGGTTAAGTCTCAAAAGTGTTACTCTATTTTCATTAGGTGTTATAGGATCTGGTGGCACAATTCTTTCCCTAATGCATGCAGGGAGTCTACCATAAGTACCAGTAGTAAGTACTTCAACAGCTGCAGGAATATGAAAATTCGGAAGACGAGCTTGCACCAGTGTTTCTCTAGCCATTCTTGCTAACATATCTGCAGTTTCCACAAACAATAGTGATTGCTTATCAAGAAAGTTCATTATTCTCTAAAATATAAAGAAATAATACATTGTTTTTAAAAAAATGAAATTCACTTACAGCAGATTTTTCCACTTTTGAAGCACTGTTTGCCCATTTTACTAATGCAAGTAATCTTACAAATAACTGACGAGTTCTGGTAGAAAAATTATAAATTTCTATTTTCCTTTCCATATCTGTTTTCCGGGGTAATCTAAAAATATATAGTTATTTATATGTAACAAATTAACACTAAATATATTTCACTTACAATTCAGCAAGAACAGTCAATTCATGATACGTTCTTTGCACAATGAAATCAATCAACATAGCTAACGACATCATACCACCTCTGTTACCTTCTTGCGGGCCCCCAATAGCATTCTGTGGCATTGTATTTGCAACAGGCGTTTGTAGCCCCTCAAGTGGAACTGGGGCCATGGCATAAACACTCGAAATATGCTTGCACAAATTAAACTTATGACAAGATGTAGCTGTCCATTGCAGTGTTAGAATAAAAATCCTCTAATAAAAGTCTGCAAATATTTTGTGTATACTAAAATTCTAACCTTAAGGCAAATTAAACGTCAACAGCGTCAAAGCATAAACTTCGAGTAACATAAAACAGAAATAAAGTAATAACTAATCTGACAAATACAAACCTTTGAACAAGTCTTTATATTCATAGACATAAACATTCTAGACAGTAGCGTAAACCGGTAGTAAGCGATGGCTGCGTCACAGACGATTGGTTCAAAAACTAATTTTGTCCGCAAAATACTTCCAAATTTACGGACAAGTATATTTTTAAAACCAACCACCACGTGACGCCAAAGTCAAATCTGAAATTAGACATCAAGAATTGTTTTTGTATATTCTCTATGGGTGCAAATGATTTCGTTTCGCCACAAGACAGTTTTATTTTAATGCCTGGTCTACACATTAAGCTAAAATTGTTTTTCAACATAGACGTACATGCTCTAAGTTTGTCAATTTAATGTCTGTCAAAGTCTTGGTAAAATATGTTTCTAGCTTCTATTTAGTACATTCATACGCTGTATATATCGATATTACTCAAATATGATGAATTAATTGTGATATTACATAAGAGTAAAACGATGTTGCAAATATTTTTTCCAAAAATTTTCTGACAGCGTAGTACATTTAGCTTATTACATACAATTTGTGTGATTATCGGATATCGTGTGTAGTTCTCATTTGTAAAAAGAACGATATTATGGTTCACGACTAGTTCCTTTCACTTCAAATAAAATTCATATAATTTAAAAATGGAACCAATTCAAATATTTGATTCTACAAATAATAAAGAAGTAAATGTATTTGTTGAAAAGGAAATTGCTCAAAGGTGTCGTTTAGGTAATACTCTTTCATTTTCCTGAGTTTTACAGTGAAAATTTCAATTTTAATTGACAATTTCTTAAAAAAAATCAAATATAAACAAAAATATTGTTGTAGGAGTTAGAACACTGTTTTCTTTCCAGATGCTAATTTTGCAGCTGAACTGATAAGACAAATTGAAGAACAAAATGTCGAGGAAGGAAGTACAATAGAAATAGACACTGTAGCAGATATTCAAAGTTCCACAGTTGATGCTTTACCAGAAAAGGAATTATGGTCCAGAAAAGAAACTCTGAAATTTTTGAAACTGTATCAAAAGTATTATTATAAATACCAAGATAAAAAAAAGTTTCTTTGGAATATTATATCAAAAGAATTGGAAAGAAGAAACATTTTGAAACCTCCTGACCGATGTAGAATTAAATGGAAAAATTTGATAAGAACATACAGATCAGCAACAGAAAGAAATAATATTAATAGATTTCATTATTATAGAGCTGTTGATAATCTTCTCAATGGAAAAACATTAGTTTTGTCAGATACAGACAGTGAATTAGAGTCATGTGATGAAGAGTCCATTAACATTGAGTCTGAAAATTCACAGTCTAATAAACAGATAGAGTCTTGGACTTATTTTGAAACAATACAATTGCTCAAGGCCTATGAAAGTGCTGTTAAAAAAAATTATCCCAGAACAAAACTGTGGAAGGTCATATCTGCTGAGCTTGCTAAGGATGGGATTTTTAAAGCACCTGAAAAATGTACTATAAAGTGGAAAAATTTATATAGACGTTATAAGAATGTATTGGAAAGAAATGATGTTCCTGGGCAGAAATTTAAATTTTTTAAACAAGTTGATGATTTGGTGCATAAAAGGTATGTTGATATACCAGATGTACAGTCAGACACTCAAGACGAGTCTGATCTCTATGGTAAGCAATATGTTTACGAGATATTTAACCAAATGTTTAATCCTGACAATCCCTGCAAATACTAAATTTAATCCTTGACCATTGTGCCAGATTTTGCTAATCAACTCTGTATTTTAAAAAATGAAAAGTACATAATGTAAATAATGCATTATTTCATAACCTTTATATATTTTTTTGGTAATGAGTGTATTAGTGTGATGAAATAAATTCCTCATAGTGAAGTTTTTAATATTTGTATTTGCATATGTATTCACATTCTTTTTTAGCATTTATTGTGTTAAAATCAACCTTCAGTGATGTCAAGACCTTCCACCCAAATGAAATCAAGTCCCCCCCAAATGACAATCCTGGATCCACACCTGATGTATTTCGTAATGAAAATTGAAACTCAATCATAAAACAACAGTGCTATAGTCCACTAATTATGTAAATTACCTATAAATCTTTTTATTTTGATTTACATAAGCAAAAATCAAATTTTTGTTAAACTAGCTATATAAAAGAACAATTATATAATAATTTAATAAAAAATGAATTTTGACATTCTAGTGGGCTAGTTTTCCCTAAAATTCCTAGATGCTGAAATCCATTTCATCTCAATTAAATTCACTTATATGTATAAAATACATAAATAATAAGGGATTGGGTTTTGGCTCTTAGGGCCAAGGTGAAAAACATACTTCTATTCTAGATAAAATTATGAAATTCGGGCAGCACAATATGCACCAACTAAACTAACAACACCCTTAATTTGGTTGACCTACCCCACCCCGGGAGGGGAGTCGGAAAGGTAACTACCCCCAAAAATCAAGATTTTTTTTAACAGTTGTTATCGAATTCTATGCATTTTTCTATGCCTGACACTCAATTTTCATAATTTTGAATCTCAGAGTCTAGCAACAAAAAAGAACTTCACTATCCATAAAAAGATAAAATGATGAAAATAATGTTTTTTTTTTAACCAATTACCAGCTTGTTTAAAAAAATTACCCCTATATTATTGTTTGTCATTTGACATTCATCTATTATGATCATTGTCTCCGAAAGATTTTATTATTTTATGCAAGTTTTATTGAGATACTAGATCGCTTTTTATACAGTTATTTTCTAATTTCAGAAATTGTCAATTATGATGAATCATCCATAGAACCAGGTCAAAAATTTATAAAGATAGAGGAGGAAGACATTAAAATTGAAGTCAATAGTGAGACAGTTTGGAGTGAACAGGAAGTTGGAAAGTTGTTCTGGGCTTACAAAAAACACAAAAAAAGATTAAATGATTTTTCAAATAATGAGAAATTATGGGCAATAATCTCAGAAGAATTGCAGAACTGTGGCATGTGGAAGAGTCCTCATGAATGTGAACAGAAAATTCATTGTTTATTGAGGGATAAGCACAATAA
Source organism: Octodonta nipae (assembly GCA_034190945.1). Lineage (NCBI taxonomy): Eukaryota > Metazoa > Arthropoda > Insecta > Coleoptera > Chrysomelidae > Octodonta > Octodonta nipae. Next base: position 105,628,952 of record CM067222.1, on the reverse strand, counting down.
GACACATATAATATTGGATGTGTCTAACGTTGAAGAAGACCAAAATCATTCTGAGAAATCAACTATAGAGCTTGGAATAAATGATTCAAATATTTTCAATAATGACAAAGGTAACAAATGATTTTAAATATGTAACTCTTTCACTATATAAATGAACATCCATTTAATCATTCTGAATTAATGAATAAATGTTTGTTTATTTACGGACCAGCCATTTACAATGAATTTAAAATTTAGTAATACAAATTTGCAATAACATAAAAAATAATAAATATAATAAAATGTAAATAAACTTAATTACAAATAAAGATATTAATTAAAATTAGGGAAATATCACGTTTTTTTTTATTTTTGAGTTAAACACATACATTCAATGAGTCCTTAAAAAGTCAATATTGGATTCCCTTGTCAGTTTATTGGGAGTCGCCGAAAAACGTCTTAAGGAATGATGATACATCATAATTTGTGGGACATTTATAATTATCATAGACAACAGCTCTGAACAATCTATTAGAACATTTAGTATTTTATAAAAAGTTCTCATATCAATACAACACCTTATATCCTGTAGAGATGACAAATTAATTGTTTTCAGAGTCTCTCTATATACTATTTATTGTTTTGGAATCCCCACAAAGTTAATAAACTTTTTCCGTACCCTTTCAATCTGATTTATATAAGGGGTTTAATGTGGAGACCATATCTGATAAGCATATTCTAAAAGTGATCTTATTTAGGAGCAGAATAGAGTTTTGAATTAAACTATATTACTAAAATCCTGCAGAGTTTTCTGAATAAAGCCTAATAATTTTAATGCCCTACTGGTTATATGATTCATATGGAAATTAAAACTCAAATGACTATCCAACTATATACCTAGATCTTTGGCAACTTCTTTATTTTTAAGTAGAGCATTTTGTATTGAATAATTATAATGAATGATGTGTTTAGTGCGGTAAAATCTTACAAAAAACATTTACTTATACTTAGTTGCATCCCCTTCAATCTACACCATTCTGTAGTGCATTCAGATCCTCTTGCAGCTTCAGACAGTCTTCCAACATCTTGATTGTTAAAATCATTAAATCATCAGCATATTAAAGGCACTTAAAGTATCTCAGAAATTGAATTAAATCATTTATGAAGATAATAAATAATTTGGAATGGAAAAACAGTTCAATATTTGATAAAATCGATGAGACACTTAATGAGAGCTAAATGTGAGAGCTAAATGTGAACCTTGTGGTACTCCAGAGAAGAAAAAAAATCTTTGGAAGCAAATTTGCCAATTTTTACTTGTTATGGTCTGTTCATTTTATAGCTGAGTGCAATAAATTCCCAAAAATACCATACCTTTTGAACTTTTTTAGGGTTAGAAGATGATTAACCTGGTCAAAAGCTTTACATAAATCTGTATAAATAGAGTCAATTTGGCATCCATCCTCAACAGCACCCCTCAGAAACTGCTCATAAAGTAGCAAGTTGTTTACAGTTTACTTACCTTTGACAAAACTGTGTTGGTTTTCATTTAAAATAGATTGAAGTTTGACTGTTAATCTTTGATTCTACCATCATTTCAAAACCTTTGCTATTAAGAAGTTTTTGCTTATTGCTCTATAAATAGTAACCTTAATCTTGTCACGAGTTTTGTATATAGGTGTTACAAATGGTTTTTTTTTCAAACATCAGGATTTTTTCAAACATCTATATACCCAGTTCAATTGACTTAGAAACTTATATGAGCTAAAATAAATGAGTATCCTTTTAAAATGATAGTGATAGTGTTATACAATATACAAATCCTATTTTCCAGGTGATGACACTGTTTATGAAAAAATTATTATAGAATCGGAAGAAACAGAAAACATTGATGCGAATTATAAAGACAATACCTGGGAAAGAAATGAACTTGCAGGCCTCGTTTCTTTGTGCTGTCAACAAATAAAAAACAGCAAAACAAGGAAGATCACCGACTCTATATGGGAGACAATATCTACTGAACTAAGCACCTCTGGCAAGTGTAGGTCAGCTGATGAATGCAAAATACAATGGCAAGATATGATGTCGACGTATGAAACATGCAAAAAGCTAAATTTGGAATGGAAAAACAGTTCAATATTTGATAAAATCGATGAGACATTTAACGAAATTGAAGAAGTAAATCATAATAACGAAAATAATTTGGATCCAATTACCTGTAAGTGTAACGAAAGAAATTTGTTGGCAAAACAGGAACGGCATTCCGAACGAATGCAGCTGTTGAAAAGGAAATTGGACATAGAAGAAAGAAAAGTCAAAGCTTTTGAGGAATATGTAAAGTACATTAAAAGATAATTGCTTTGATTTTCTATGTTTTTATTTTTGTCATTAGTTTCATTATTTAAATGTTTTATGTTTTATATAAATGTACATTTTTAAAAATTTTAACTAAAAGTTTGTTAATATATTTTCCTTAGACTTGACTATTTTTGTCATAAAATAATGGAAAAGCAATAGGATGGTGAGGTAAACACTAAAATGAGAAAATTTTAAACCCGGTAGCTAAAAAGGAAGTAACTTCTTTGGGTTTACACTGCAGATAGATTATGTTTAGTGCAATATCCCTTGGAATTCAGTATATCCAAAGTCCTGAGATTTTTCAATAAATCTACACTGTTTTCTCTAAAACGGTTCAACCAATTTGAATATCTTAAATTGTATTCTACAAAGAGATGTTTCAGCTTGATTCCTTATAATTATTTGTAACGTAAAACATCCCGTTTTTACGCAAATCGTAAAAATATTTGCAAAAACACGGTAAATATCAATGTAAATGTCAAATTTTCATCATAAATATCTAGTTTAAATGTCAAGATATGCCATGAAAGTATATTGTACAGGGGGTTTGTAACGGTTTTCATTGCAGTCGAGTGAAATGGCACAAAATATTCCATTAGTGCAGCAATGTGCGCAGTTGAAATATTGGGCAAAGTAAAATTACAGTTACACAGGTGGGTTTTACATAAGCAGTTCCATATATAGGATAGTTGAAATATAAGGTCAAATAGAATTAAAGTTATACAGGGTTGTTCAAAAAATGTTGTATTGGGTGGCACATAGTAGTTGCATATCCAAGGTGGTTGAAATAACGAGTAAAACTTATACAGAGTGGGGATAAAAAACATTAAAAAATCGTTAAATGAACATATGCAGTAAGGATATGTGAGTTATATGGTGGAGGCTTCTAAAAATGTTAGCAGCAGTTGCAAATACAGGAAGGTGGAATGGTATTATAGCTATACAGAGTGGTTAAATATATATATATATATATATTTATATATATATATATATATATATATATATATATATATATATATATATATATATATATATATATATATATATATATATATATATATATAGTGTGAAACATAGGTAGTTGCATATACTTGAGATATGGGCTGAAGTAAAATCATAGGTATATAGTATGATTTAAAAAATAGAAACAGTCAATAGAGTGGAGAGGATTAAAACTTATGCAGGATGGTTGCATCATCATGCGGAGTTGAATTATGGTTGTATAGGGTGATTCAGAAAATGATTTATAGTAGGTGAACAATACACAGAAACATATACAGAGTGGAATATGAATTAGAGAGAGAAACAGAGATAAGAATACCCAAAAATAATAGAAATGTACGTTAAATCAGATCAAAAAAGAATACAAATCAGAAAATAGTTATTGATTGCGCACGTTTTCTAAATTATTTAGTCTTACATCTAGGTTTTACCTAAACAATATTAACTTTAAACATCTAAATATTGCGATTTCTTTTTCAGTCAGTATACAGAAACAAGTGTAACAAACTGATTATTATTGGGTGTTGTTATGATTTCTATGGCATTTGGTATATAAATAATTAAAATTATGAATAATAACTCACGGCATGAACTAAGTAGAGAGCAAAACCATTTTTTTACACAAAAATACACAAAATCATGTATGTAATACCTAAGCGTGATGTTTCCAACGTTGTAGCTGTAATTGGACTTACTAATTGGCGCCTGATTGATTGCTTTGCTGCTCATTTATTTAGTTATTGCAGCAATCAGGATTGCGGTGATTTGATGATGAGGCAACTTTAAACAACGTAAGTATAGAGATTGTAAAATACTTACCTTAAGAACAGTGCTATAAAAAATATGTACCTACCTACACTTTATAGGAGCAGATGACATTTGTGGATGTTTACAATGTCGCCAGTCATTTTCTTCTGTTACAGATATTTTAAAGAAATTAACCAGCTTAAACCAGCAACATATGTCTGTTTATAAGGGTAGGTCAATGAAAACATGTTTGAATGCAAAACTATTGTATGTAAACTGTTTTTTGTATCACTAAAGCTTTCGACTCGATTACATTTATTCAAATATTGATTGATTTAAAAACGTGTTCTGCAATGATATTGGGCATCATACTTTTTACATAACTTTTTTTAACATCCATTTGTTTAAAGATCACCCTAAACGATCGATCTAGACGGCTAAGCCCCAGTTCCTAAAGTTTGATCAAAATCGTTAGAGCCATTTAAAAGAAAGCGATAGCAATCATTACTCGTTTAATAATATTAGATTAGAAAGAAATCTTTTTAAGTGAATGCTAACATATTCTTTGGTCCCCGAAAATTGAAATTTTCAAGTCCTAAGAGCGGTCATTTGCTGACAGCTCAAACATTTTCGGGAAAACTAAATAAATCGTTGGAAATATCTTATTAGTTAGATGTCGGAGTAATGTTTCTGTTAGATGCAGACTATAGTTTGAAAACATTTGCATAGTCTTTGAGAACCTCCATCTTGAAGTTGTTTAACTGACATTTATTTTGATTTACTTCCTATCTTTTCTCAATTTATTACACCTCAATTTCTGAATAGACACATTTCCTTTTTTTAATACCTCGCTTCCACCAAAGTACCTATACTATATATGAAAGTCGGCTAAAAACTTTTTGTCGATATATATATATATATATATATATATATATATATATATATATATATATATATATATTGTTAAATATTTAGTCTGCTTAGCGTTACACTTTTACAATAGACATAAATAAAACAGATTAAAGTTACTAGCTTTGTTCAACTTTATGAGTATCTTAATCTTCAATGTTCTTTGTCAAAAGTTTCACAAAAGGGAAAATGAAAATCGATTTAATACAAAGCAATACCAAATTTGTCCCAAAAAAAAGCATTTGAAAACAGGCTTCTGCTCATTTTATTTCCACACAAGCTTACTTATATTGTAATTTGAAGTTTAATTATAATTATTTAAGTAAATATTTTTTTTGACTAAATAAGTAAAGGTTCTAAAATTAGGTATATAAAAAATTGATTTTCTTTGAGTTGTTTCTCGAAGTGGTAGAAAACAAAAAATTTATTTAACTTTTCTGGTGCACATTTCATAAAATAACAATATTATCTAACGTCCTATTCTAGAATAATTTCTTAAATGCATACTCTACTAATCTTCAACTTTTTGTTTTTGACATTATTATTATTTAGAATTGTATAGAACATGTATTGGTACTTTGATAAACATTTAAAATTCTAAACTATAGTTGGTTCCCCAAAGTTTTTTATCACTTTTTGGCTGAAAAATGGGTCCTTTTAACATTTTATAAAGTTAACATCTTATAAAGAATTCAACTTTATTTTTTCTAATACCATTTTTAAACAAGTTCCCAAGTAATAACTGGCAAATATTGTGACTATAAAAATATGCAATTAAGTGCGACTTATTTCAGTTCACTATTCAACGTGTTGAAAACAATTAAAACGCAACATTGCGTTACATGTATTCAGAAATTTTCAATTATGTTGTAGTCAATTAAAAGGAAAATGATGTTTTGAATAGTAATCATCTATGAGTAATGCTTGTTATCATTCTTGGAATTTTCACTACTGAATTTGCAATTTAATCGAATGTCCTCTAACCAACGTCACTAAATGCAAGCCATATCACGACCAGTCGTGGGAGTCTACCAGACGCCCTGCGTAATTTGTTTAAATGGTTCAGGAAAATCCCACGAGCTTAATCATCGAATATATATAAACTATGTTTAATGTATACAGCATCATCCAAATAAACATTATCTAGTTGTAAATATTTACATTTTAATATCAGTGATTTTTAATGTTAAGGACGTTACAAAGCCCGCACCGCCTGATGGCTCATCATAATACGGATTGTTTTGTTGGTATAGTTGAATGAGTTTAGGGTAAATTTGGTTTGGTGCGTTACAAATTACTTCGGTAATGCTTATATTCATTATAACACTAAATCCATGGAAACCTATTGTTTTTAACTAACATTTTGTAACATGTGTTTTTGTTATACGTTAGTACTATTGTCTACAATCTTCATAATTGTAGTTTGAAAATTTCGTAACTAGTTTTGCTTTAATTATTATAAAATAATTTGTAACCATCAACAAAATGTTCGTAAACAGTTGTTATATAAAAAGTGTAACATCTTGTCAATACATTTAAGTGCAGGTAATGTTAATAAAGATTTAGTACAGTTAAAAACACTGTAATTGAATAATTAAATACAAGTTGATTTGGTACTAAAGTTTGTTATCAGTAAACATTGAATCAACAAGCAAACTATGCAAGGGCGTACCCAGCTTTTGGTTTAGGGAAAAAAATTGTTCTAGAAATGGGCAAATCAAGAAAAAAAAATTCCTTGAAAGAATTACAAATCAGATATTTTTTTGGCGCGGGGGGTTGGCAAATTTATGGCAAGCTTTGTAGGCTCACGGCAGATTTGTCAGGCCCGGGGGGGGCAGCTGGGTTTTAGCTAAATAAAATAAAAAAGATACAACTCAGATAATTTTTTTGGGAGGGGGGCTTGAGCCCTTTAGCCCCCTCCTGGATCTGCCAGTGTGCAGAACTGTTTATGACTAATAAATAACTTTTATTCTAAATCTTATTCATAAATAAAATGAAATTCCATTTGATTCAAATACAAATTATATAATGAAATGTTTTAATTTTTTTATATTATAGTAATTCTAGGAGATTTGCCTTGATTTAAAATTATAAGTGGTTCCAGATTTGTTCTTGTTCACTCACATTTGGCAAAGGCGATCATATTAACTGAAATCAATTGTCGTTGTTCGAAAAATGGGATGGAATTAATTGAAATTAAATCAAAATAAATGTTAATTAACCAACTTCAAGATGGAGGGTTTCAATTCGTCAGCTTACACAGCGTGTGTACTGAAATTGGAATCAACAACAAATCTTAATTTTAAATCAAGGCAAATCTCCTAGATTAACTATAATATACAAAATTAAAACAATTCATTATATAATTTTTATTTGAAAACAAATTTAACGAAAATATTTTAAGTAGATACATGAGATGATATTACGTAATAAAAAAATCTAATATATAGAAATATATAAAAGCAAATGCCATTTTCTGCAATGTTAAGCATTTTATAAAATTGACACTAGGACTTTTGAAAAAAGATAACAATAAAACTTATAGAAATGATTGAATTCTGTATCTTTTCTTATCACAAGTCATAAACAAACTGCTTGAAATTTTTTCTACGTCAGTACATTGGGTATGACATGATCAACACTTTTGGAACTCGATTAAAATTAAAGTTTATTTGGTTTACGATTGTTTTTGTGTAAACCACCCATGTGAGATTCCTCCAGGGGCGGATCCAATGGAAGAGGAGGGGCGATTAGCTTTAAAGTAAGTATAGTGAGAACCAGAAAAGAGTAACTACTATGGGTTTAAGCGGTCAATCGACTAGTTTTAATATTATACCACAGGGGATACAATGTTTGTAAGACTTTAGAGAAGTCCCGCTTCCATACTTGGATAAATTTAATCCTCCCCAGCCTAAAATACCCTAGCCCCTGGATTCATCAATCATCACTTGAATATCGTTTTAACATTTTTTTCCCTCACAGCTACTATTTTTCTTCACTCTTCTGGCTAATTTTCTCCCCATCATATACTTTCCGTCTTCCTCTTTCAACTGACGTACAAAGTTGAATTTATAGTTCTGATTTTAGCAAATTGTTTTTTATTATTATATTACTGAATTGTTGTGGCTGATACTTGATGTAAATCCATGATGAGAAGACAACAAAAACGAAAAACAAACTTCGAGATTTACACTTTATTTTGATAGAACGACACGTGTTTCGGCATACAATACCTTTATCAAGTTTCACAAAATACTAAAACTATTACTATTATTCTAAACATACTGGTGTGTTTAGAATAATAGTTTTAGTATTTTGTGAAACTTGATAAAGGCATTGTATGCCGAAACACGTGTCGTTCTATCAAAATAAAGTGTAAATCTCGAAGTTTGTTTTTCGTTTTTGTTGTCTTCTTATTATTATATTAATGACCAGAAGTAACAAGTCCTCTAAGGACTTCTTGGATTATTTGCTTTCACAACTGTTATATAATTATGCACAAAGTAGTAATTGAAAATCAAGTTTGATGAAGTAGGAGATTTGAAAAGCAGGATTTTAGGATTGCTTGTCACCCACTTAAAAAATATACTAGGTAATTACTTTGTACAGATAAGCACATTTTATTGTATAGCGTTACATATTGTTAATTATTTTTTAACTTTTTAGTTCTATTCTGAAGTCTGTTAATATTTCAAACAATATTTTCAACATTTTAGTTCTTTTTAGTCAAATCATCATTATCATTTTAACTGTAAAGTATTATCTCTTGCTGTTTTAGAGAATTAAACACATACAAATATTTTTCAACAAATTCATAAATAAATTAATTAAAATCTTATTACTTTATTTTGTGAAAAGATCGATCATTTGATTATTTTTATTTCGTCATGTGTGACCATGAAACTCTAATTACATATTACAATAATAAGCCTACACAATCAATTGAGAACATCTGGATATGATTAACGGTCTCGAAAAAAATTCTATAACATCCGAAAATAACAAAACATATCCACATTGGCAGTAATTATATTTTAAACAGAATAAAGAGATGAACACTTTTATATAACGTCATAATATGATACTTTCAATTCACATACGTATGAATTGTTATCAATGAAAGAGAAAGTATTGAAACAGCGATGCATGCGAGATTTCTCTCTGCAACTATAAGATCTTTTTCTTTACTGCAAATTTATACAGACATGCTATCATAATTGGTAGGTTCTTGATTTGTCTTTGAATATGGACAGTATATTTTCATGGTATCTCGTGACTTATTTAAGATAAACGGATGTTAAAATTATAATATATTCTTTAAAGTAATTTAAATAGCGAAAAACGATAGAATTGTTCATTTTAAGGCTAAAATGTATCAGTTATCGTTGATATTCTCCACAAAAAAATACAGTTTAGTACAAAGTATCTGAAAAAGTGTTGGACTTTGTTTTCTACATCACATGTGGAATGGTTAAAAAATTATGCTTCTCATTCAAAAAAATTCCAGGCTGTAGGAATTTTTGGCTTTGAATTCTGTTGTGTTGTTCAGGATCTGTGCCACAAAGTTTATTGTAATTTAGTATTGAAATACAACTATAAATAATTGAGCTTATTCAAGTTAAGACTTTCTAGTACATAACTTTAATTTGCTATGGACTGTTTTAAAACAATTAAAACATTAATTAGTCTGCATTATGTTATTGATAAACTGTCAATTTAGCTTTGCGACCGTTTTATCAATAATAGAAAAAAAAGTTTTGTTTGAGCCCTTTTAAGGGCAAATAACTTTGCGTTTTAGGGCACATTTCAATAGGGACTTTTTGAACCCTACTTTAGAAACACCCTGTATATTTTGGTAAGTTTTCTTCAAGCTACATGTTCCTAGAACTTGTAAAGTTGGGCACTTAAACCAAACCTTTCAAACTTTAGTTAGGAATTGTGTAAAAAGAATTAGGTTTCTTCTTATTACAAAGTTACAAAATATTAAATACTTACCAACTGAAATTATTCCATGAAAAAAATAATTCTCTAACAGGCCATGACCAAAATTGATAAGCATTGAGTGGCATTCTTCTGCTTTTTTTCTATATATCTGCACTGAATACCTACAACAGCAGTCTGAATGTGCTGTATCTTGCAACACTCCGAAAATTTTATTTCATTTGCTTATCAAAAGAAGCAAATGTAAAATGTTAATAAATCAAGGAAAAGTGGAAAGGAAGAAATGATTTAAAGTTGCAACATGATTTTCTTAAATAAAGTGTATTTTTTAAATAAATGCATAATAAGTATGTTTTGTAATAAAATTTTGTGATCATGTTCATTAGAAGTCAATAACTAAAACTAGCAAGTTAAGAGATGTGACATGTGTATTCAACTTAATTGAAATTTGTACTTAAGATTGTATAAAAATATAATTTTAATCTTAGGAAGAGGTAAAATATTTTTGATAGATGTCTAATACAATTTTGACAGTTATTTGACTAGAACTAGGGCACTTTTTGAAAATGTGAAACGTTAAAAAATGACAAAAATGAATTTACGATAGAAAGGCTCTAACAGTGGCCTCTAAAGGTTTTCTACAAACCGCGCAGGTTTTCAAAGCGGCAGCACAGTCTACGCATGCAACAATATGTCCACAGGGTAAGAACACTACACCTAATTCATTCTTGTAACAAATTTTACACAATGTCTGTTCAGTTGTTTGTCCTTCTTTCAAGGAAATTTTTTCACATTTTTCACTTAAAGTAGTATCAGTGGATGCCGCAGGTTCTTCTTTGGTTACAGAACTACTACAACCAGACTCCAAAGCCTGTTGTCGGTTTTTAACTTTGGCAACAAAATCAACACCCTTCTTGAGATTCACATAGGAACATTTGCTGAACCACAAGGCATGCTGCTCCCAAGGATCGTCATTTTCTTCCCAATCCTTGAGTCCCCCACTACAATAGAAGCAAAGTGTTTGGTCTCCAACACCAGTGTAAAAAAATCCTGCCTCTGCAAGCTCCGTAGGTCTTTGTTTAATGGCTTTAGGCCATTTTTGGAATGTCTCCAGTCGGCTTTCAAACGTTATCTTATCTTGATAGTGAGGACCTTTACTTTTTTGGATACCTAATCTTTGTAAATCAACAGGAATTGAATTTGGCACTACCTCCACGCCATACAATCCACAAGTGTCTTGGTTTGCTCTCGAACTTTGCGAGTTATCAACTTCTGCTCCGTTATTTCCCAGGAAAGGACAGTTAGGACTCCACATACGATGATCCTCCATTGGATTATCATTAGCTTCCCAATGATAGCCCTCTACTCGGCAGAACGGGCACATTACGATATCATCTTGGCCTGTATAAACAAAACCTGCATCAGCTAAAATCTTACTGGGTAATTTGGTATTAGGCCAATTTGAAAAAGTTTGCAGTCTTGATTCAGGGGATTGATAGTCAGTAGGCGGTGCTCTCGATATATCAGTTGCCTTCGAACCGTTATCTGTTTGATCAATGCACTTTGCTTGTATTGTGTGAGTTGGAAGAGAAAGGACCTTATTCATTTTACTTCAGGGAAGAGAATGTGGTTGCAACTGTCAACCTATAACAAAAAATCATCGTGAAGTTTGTGTATTCTATTGTAACCAGTTTATTAAGCTCATTTTTGGACCAAAAATTCAACTCATACAACAGCTTATACTATCACGTCAGTAACAGTTTATAGATAATTATTGCTGATTTTAACAGCAAACTCGTAGAAGTAAATTACTTAAATAAGAAAAACCCACAAAAATACGAATTTCTTTTGTTTTTTGTTTATATAATGAAAAGTAATGAAGGAATCGTAATGCAGACCACCGGAAAGTTGTGGAGAATCAGAAATCCTTCTTTGCTGTTAAAATTATGTCAATTATGACATAAACTATTATTCACGTGATTAACATTTGCAACTTGAATAATTTTCGAACATCCAATATTCGATATCAATAAGGGCTATACATCCGTTCTGTGGCCATACAAGAAATGCCTTATGTCTTATATATTCGAATATAACTGAAACAGATTACCTTTTTACGTAAAACCACGATATTATTAGGGTTCAGATCTAAAATATGAAGAAATTCCCACCTACCATTTATAAGTACAATTTTATTCAAAAATAAATAATTTGTTGACAACTTGCAGTCATAACCAAAATAAGACCAAACAAAGTTGCAAAATTTCAAAATCCGATTTTCCAACACGATCACTGCCGGAAATCATCGAGTGCACCCGACACTCTGTAATGTGACATGCTTGGACTGATGGAAAAATTTTAAGCGATAGAATAAAGTTTAACTTTAAAAATATAAATGATAAAGGATGTTGCATTGTCGGTAGCAGATAACCAAATGTTACTTGTTGTTATTCTAACAATTCGTAAGTGAGATCTGGGCTACAGATTACCAAAATTTTAACAAAAAATTCATTTCATCAACAAAATAATGGGTAGAATTCATGTAATTGAAGACGCGAGATGTGCTAGTTTCCCCGATAATCCTAGATGTCCGGCTTTACATCTCGCGTCTTCAAATTTAATGAAATGCATCAGATACATAAAGAATTATTCGAGAGGATTTTCAATTGTGGGAAGCGCAACTGATGAAGGTTCGCTAACCAGAAACAATTTATATTATGTATATTGTCTTGCGTACAAAAGAATGACACCTCGAAGAGAGTATACAATTCATATAACAGAATCAGTACATGCCATTTTTTTTAAGGGTTATAGATTGATCTACTACAAAAGTTATTCATATGAAAAAAGTCGTTTATTGGTTCAAATTAAATCTCTTAGCCGAAAATTTGGAGGGGGGGGGGTAACCCATACTTCTACGCTTGTTACATTAAAAATGATATAAATTAATGCCAACAAGAACAAAGACAATTAATAATAATAATAATAGGGGTTCGCAAAAATTAATAACTACAATTATGTGAAAGAATAGAACGATACCAATATGTTAGATAAAAATGCAAAAATATGAGGTAGGGACTAAATGAATGAATCCATATTACTTAGTAAATAATAATAGAAGCTCACCATTGTAAAATTTCTTCAACTGTTTAGTATTTTGTTGAATTTCTGGCACAGACAATTTATGACGCGTAAACCGCTGGGTTTAAAGTATGCACTTTCGAGCCTGGCGACGTACGGAATGAAAAGATGCCTTAAATTTACAAATCATTCAAGATTTCCAACATTCTTTCGTCCCTTACCGCTCCCCCTGCAGCACGATTTAAGTATCTAGCCCTACCACATTCCTGAGAGATCACATCAATGACCGAGCGCCGGAAATGTAAAAAGTGATAGAGTGAGATAGCAGATAGGCCTATTGGGTTCCCAGACGATTCCAAGAAAAACACCGGTTTAGAGTCGCACAGCTAAATTATATTCTACCAAATCAAATTTTAATCCTATTTCACTCGAAAATGGCTGCAGTTTTAGTAGCAAACGTAAGGAATTATTATGAAAGTGATACACTTGGCAACGACATATGGCTGCTTTGTGTACTAAAATTCATAAAAACCACACAACCATTTTACTTTTAAAATGTATTAGATCACATGCAAATACTTACATGAAGGATTATAGCACTTCACTAATATGCATGTAAGAGTTTCATTTTTAGAGTAATCACAACTTTAACATTAAAAAAACTTTGACTGCGTTTGCTCTGACAGCAGACTAGACTGAATTTAGTGTTTAGTGGATTTCTTCCCTAGCCGCCAAGTTGGAGCGCAGTTGGCACAAATTCCAAGGCGCAAGCTCGCGATGTTGTCAAACTTACACTTTGATTTTGTGGAGGATTATTCTAGACTGGCAGATTATTTACAATTAAGCATGTTTTTATATATGAAGTTCATATCTATACGAGTATATTAAATAATTAGCAAAGATTATAAGTTTGTTTAGAAGTTTTAATATTAGGGGGGGGAATTGGTATTTTTTTATATATATTTTTTAAATATTTATTTTAAAAATATGAAAAAAATATATTTGTATAATTTTTACGTCTTATAGTTTCGGGGATAAGGGGGGAGAATTGGTAATTTTTTATATTTTTGTTAATATATTTTAAATAATGTATTTTAAAAATACGAAAAAATATGTTTTTATTCGTTTTATTGAGCCCTTAAATTTGATATATTACCTACATGATGGCTTGAAACAATTTTAATTTTCTATTTTGCATTTAATTCTATAATTTGCCCCCAAAAATTTATATGAGGGGTTTCCCCTTATTTTTCGGGTAAAATTCAGATAAGGCCCTATATCTCTAATTTTTCTTTAATTGTGCGCCTTATAGTTTCGGAGATAAGGTCTCCAAATGGGTAAATTTTTGTTTATTTTTGTTAATACCTTTTAAACTAATTATTTTGAAATTATGAAGAAATAAATATATGTGTGTCCCTCAAAATGAGACCACTTTTATTTGATTAATTTTTCATTTGCTAAAATTAAAATTAATGGTTTCTCCTTAATTTCTCTCTAAATTATTAAAATTGTAATTCAAAAACAGCGTACTCGACAGTCTCCATCTTGATCTCAATTAAATTAATAATGATAAGCTATAATTTTGAAGTTAATTAAGGTTCCAGTTTTATATAAAAAATTTACAAATTTTTGAGAAAAAAATCCAGTGTTTTCTAATTTTCCTGGCTTCTCTTGGCTAGAAATACCTTAGTAAGGATTTATAAACGTTTGGTTTTCTGATTCACTACAACTTTAGGAACCCTCTATCACTTTTCATATGAGCAGTAAGTTTGTAATATTTTATAGATGGATTAATAGTATAAAATCGTTCCTAAGTAAGTAAACGCTTTAATTTAGAAATAGAAACAACTACTTGAATTCAATTGGATTGAGGACGAGGCCTGAAATAAACCTCGGATTATTTACCGTATTACCGTTTGCAAGGTAAATGTAATACGTTCAACAAACCAATGGAATATTCGTCTACTGCACGTATATTGGAAAATTCAGACAAGCAAGATGTGCCGGCAACACTGCTTGCCGACATCAGCAAATATTTTAGAGCGAGAAAGAGAGATGAAATAAAAAATATCCCTGGGAGTCTTTCATTCATAGTCGTATCCCTAAATTCGATGAAAGGTTTATTTTACTATCAAGAACCAACACTTGAATGTTTATACGCATCGATTAGACCAATGCAGGTTTCATGTCACGTTTATTTAAAAGTTTTCTGTTTATTTTCAATAGAATTATCAGTTGGCCAACTCATTTCCGGCTTCGGTAGATACCCAAAGCAATATTTTTGTCTAAATAAATAAAAGCAAAATCATATCCTACTTTAATGTAGACGAAGTGTTAGGGCATCTGTCTTTTTAAGGAATAGTAACTTTAATGATTTGTATACTGAAAATGCCAACAACACAAACACAATACACTCTTAACCCTGCGTAGGGCGCGGTCTGGGATTCTCAAGATCGGGGTGCGGTGAGCCTGACAGGCACATCACGGGAAAAAATCCTTAAAATCCCTAAAATGTCAAATTAAATTAAACCCAAATTCACCGATGATCTTCAGGGTGTAAACAATAAAGAAAACTTTTTTTTTAGTTTTGAGTATATATTTATGCACCTACAAAAACAAATCAAGAAAATGTAAATTCGTAAATCATCTTTCAAATATAAATCCAAGTAGGGTATTTTATCCTCGAAAAAAATTATAAAATCTGGTCAGACATGAAGTTGAGATGTTTGGGGATTAAAATCAGTCGGAATCGTCTTCATTCAAAGCCGTTTGAGGTTCGCAAGTGCAGGCGGAAAAGCATGCTGTGCACAGTGGTTTCGCATGAGAAAGGCATATTCCTCGGTTGCATTTCCCACAGGAATAGTTTGTGAGTCGGCGTTTTCCCGTTTCCACCGTGCAGTCACAGCATCGTGACCTTTTTTTGGGGGGTGGGGGTGATTTTGCACTATCACCAACCGGAAGGAATCTCTTGAGACGAAATTGTAAGGAGGTGTGTAGTCCGGATGACATCTGACTCCTCCGCTGGAGTTGTCCAATACACAGTTCATGTGCCAATACTTTGAGAAAAACTCTTCGGGGCATTGGTTCCAAATTATTCCCGAGGTGAATAACCAAGGAATTGATCTTCAACATGGCGTAGAAAATAATCATCGGCCATCGCTGGGAATTTCTCTGAACGTTGTATGTGGCGCACATTTGGTCTGCCGTGTCCACTCCACTTTTGTGAGCATTGTAGTATGTGATGATCTCAGGTTTTGCTTGTTCTCCAGTACTTCCATCAATAGCGTTGGTATCGTGCGTCGAAGAAACGAGGATCACACATTTATTCTTGCGTGGGACATAGGATGCCAACACTTTTCCTTCACTGAAGCCGAAAAGACTGGAGTATTGTGCTCTCCCTCTTGTGTTGACAAACTCTGCAGGCAAGACTCGCTTATTTTTTCTTACTGTACCCACATAAGAGATCTTTTTCTGTTTCAATAAATTGATGAGGGCGAAATCGGTGAAAAAGTTGTCTGCTACGATGTTACGTCCACTTCCAAACACAGGTTCGGCCAGACGCATCACCACATCACTGGGTTTGTTACTCAACTGGAATGGACCTTCTGGCTGCCGTCCCACGTATACCTCTAAATTGAGGGTGTAAAACATCCTGGAATCCACAAGAGCGTAAATCTTAATGCCATACTTATTTGGCTTTGAAGGGATGTATTGGCGGAAGGGGCACCGTCCTCGGAAACCAGGTAACATCTCATCAACTGTGACGTTTTCTCCAGGAATGTAACACTTCTTACAGTTCTGGACGAACATTTCAAACACATCACGAATGGGGGCAAGGCGATCAACTTCTTTTCGTTCTCTCCTGGTACTTCGGTCGTCAAAACGGAGGCAACGAAGCAGGAACTTGAATCGTTTCACATTCATAACAAGCCCAAATTTTTCTATGCCATCACCATTCTTACCCCATAATTCATCCAGAAACAGACGGTTGGCTTTATAGGCCCCTGCCAAATACAACAAGCCAATGAAAGCTTTTAATTCAGTCAAATCTGTAGGTTTACCGTCTCTCTCCCTGGCAAAATTATCCTTCACGGAATCGATGTGATCGTTAGTGCATTTGACTATTATTTCCAGCATTTCGTCTGGAAACAGATTTCTCCAACATTCTGAAGCAGTTTTGGCACTCTTTGCAGCTCCTTTCACTCCAGGAAGGTGAGTGATCACGTTATGGCTCGAACGCCGTCTCCTAAGTGGTGGATCCTTGTACCACTTGGTGGATTGGTCACGCCCCATAAAAAAATCTGACATACCTTCATCTTCCTCTTCACTTGGGGGCTCATCAGCTTCCTGTTCACTTTCCGTGCCCAACTCTTGCTCTTCAATTTCATCCTCGGAAGAAATGTCGCTCTCCTCGCCAAGGTCTTCAGTAAATGCTGGATCCTCATTATCTTCTCTCAGCAACAAACTCCTTATTTCGTCCATGTGAGTTGGGTTGGATAAGTTATACATTTCATTACTCATTTTGCACAAGTCTATAACAAAGGAGAAAAAAAACAATAAAAATCACTGAAATGATGACAAGAAGACTACAGGAAAAAGCAATTTCCTAGGAAAGGGGCGCGGTGAGCCTAACAGGCACATGTCCCCATTCTCACTAGGTAATATTACACGAACAAAAATTTCAATGTTATAGGTTGTAAAAAACACAAACAAAACAGTTTTTTATATTAAAAGTGAAAAAATACTGACCTTGAATTTGCAACGTAATTGAGCGCGGTGTGCCTGTGAGATCAAAATAGTTGTGACGCTCCTCCTAGACGGTCTGAGGTGGACTGACTGTGCAGTTTGGCACTACCCCGCTAAGACAGGAAACTACTAGAAGAGGGAGGTTTCGCTTGACCCTTTGAAGGGAGGGATTCGGGAAAAACCGAAGCCTGTGCCTGTCAGATCGGCCGCGCCCTACGCAGGGTTAAAATGCCATGCAGAACAAAAAAATCTTATCTTTTAAGAATAGTAATAGGACAATATTCTGAAATAATTTCAAGTATATTTATATATAGTGTAAATAGTACAAAAGTAATCAAATGAATTATTCAAACTTGAATTTTGGACGCTATGTTTCTTCTGCGAATACGAAGTCAATAACTAAAACTAGCAAGTTAAGAGATGTGACACGTGTATTCAACTTAATTGAAATTTGTACTTAAGATTGTATAAAAATATAATTTTAATCTTAGGAAGAGGTATAATATTTTTGATAGATGTCTAATACAATTTTGACAGTTATTTGACTAGAACTAGGGCACTTTTTGAAAATGTGAAACGTTAAAAAATGACAAAAATGAATTTACGATAGAAAGGCTCTAACAGTAGCCTCTAAAGGTTTACTACAAATCTTGCAAGTTTTCAAAGCGGCAGCACAGTCTACGCATGCAACAATATGTCCACAGGGTAAAAACACTACACCTAATTCATTCTTGTAACAAATTTTACACAATGTCTGTTCAGTTGTTTGTCCTTCATTCAGGGAAATTTTTTCACATTTTTCACTTAAAGTAGTATAAGTGGATGCCGCAGGTTCTTCTTTGGTTACAGAACTACTACAACCAGACTGCAAAGCCTGTTGTTGGTTTTTAACTTTGGCAAGAAAATCAACACCCTTCTTGAGATTCACGTAGGAACATTTGCTGAACCACAAGGCATGCTGCTCCCAAGGATCGTCATTTTCTTCCCAATCGTTGAGTCCCCCACTACAATAGAAGCAAAGTGTTTTGTCTTCAACGCCAGTGTAAAAAAATCCTGCCTCTGCAAGCTCCGTAGGTTTTTGTTTAATGGCTTTAGGCCATTTTTGGAATGTCACCAGTCGGCTTTCAAACGTTATCTTATCTTGATAATGAGGACCTTTACTTTTTTGGATACCTAATCTTTGTAAATCAACAGGAATTGAATTTGGCACTACCTCCACGCCATACAATCCACAAGTGTCTTGGTTTGCTCTCGAACTTTGCGAGTTATCAACTTCTGCTCCGTTATTTCCCAGGAAAGGACAGTTAGGACTCCACATACGATGATCCTCCATTGGATTATCATTAGCTTCCCAATGATAGCCCTCTACTCGGCAGAACGGGCACATTACGATATCATCTTGGCCTGTATAAACAAAACCTGCATCAGCTAAAATCTTACTGGGTAATTTGGTATTAGGCCAATTTGAAAAAGTTTGCAGTCTTGTTTCAGGGGATTGATAGTCAGTAGGCGGTGCTCTCGATATATCCGTTGCCTTCGAACCGTTATCTGTTTGATCAATGCACTTTGCTTGTATTGTGTGAGTTGGAAGAGAAAGGACCTTATTCATTTTACTTCAGGGAAGAGAATGTGGTTGCAACTGTCAACCTATAACAAAAAATCATCATGAAGTTTGTGTATTCTATAAAAATCATATTTAATGACATAACAAAAAATTCATTGAGTGCTTTTATGAAACCACAAAATTGATTTAGTTAGAAACCGATTAACATTTGTAACTCGAATAATTTTCTAACATCCAATATTCGATGTCAGTAAGGGCTATACACCGATTCTGTGGCCATACAACAAATGCCTTGTGTCATATATATTCGAATTTATCTGAAACAGATTACCTTTTTACGTAAAATAAAGATATTATTAGAGTTTGAATCTAAACTATGAGGAATTTGCACCTACCCTTTATAAATACAACAGTTTTATTAAAAAACAAATCATTTGTTGACAACCTGCATACCCAGTCATAACCAATTGAAGATCAAACAGATTTGTAAAATTTCAAAATCCGATTTTCAAACTCGATCACTGCCGGAATACATCGAGTGCACCCGAGGCTCTAACGACATGCTTAGACTGATGGAACAATTTGAGGCGATAGAAAAAAAAAAAAACTGCAGTTTCAGTAGTAAAGCAGTAAAGGTAAGGAATTATTACAAAAGTAATGCACTTGGCAACGACATATGGCTACTTTGTGTACTAAAATTCATTAAAAACACACAACCATTTTACTTTTAAAATGAATTAGATCACATGCAAATACTTACATGAAGGAGCACTTCATTCACTAATATGTATGTAAGGGTTTCTTTTTTAGAGTAATCACAACTTTATCAAAAAAACTTTGACTGCTTAAGCACTGACTAGACTGAATTAGTGTTTAGTGGATTTCTTCCCTAGCCAGCTAGCCGCCAAGTTGGAGGGCAGTTGGCACAAATTCAAAGGCGCAAACTCGCGATATTGTGTTTGATTTTGTGGAAGATTATTTTAGACTGACTGATTATTTACAATTAAGCATATTTATCTATTATATGAAGTTCTTATCTTTGAAATAGTTTTTCATTTTACCGTAGAAATTTGGAGATTTCGGTTTCAAGGGAAATATGATGTTTCACTACGTGAAATTAACTGTGAGCAGTTGTTGTAAAGTGAATGCGAGTAAAAAACAATTATAAGTTTGTATTTTTGAATAATTAAAGAAAAAATAATAAAAAGTTTGCAATGGCAAGAAGGGCGTACCCAGCTTTGGTTCTAGGAAGGCGCAAATTTGGAAAAAAAATTGTCCTAGAAAGAGGGACAATTCAGTAAATTTTTAGGTCCAGAGGGGGACAAGACAACAAATTTATGGGAAGGTTAATTGGCTGATAGCAGTTTTTTCAGGTCCAGTGTGTGTGTGGGGCGGGGGCAGCTGCCACCCTAACACCAAATCGTTCTTTTTTCACTCAGCCCACGTTTTGGTATTAGGGTACACAAAGTGTTTATACGTCTGGAAAATAAACATTGAAAATTAAAATTCAATAATACAAACTAAAAATATCTATCTATCATCTAACAAAATTTATGTTTTATATTAAGGCAAGCCTAATTGTTGTTTTAGTTAAAATTAATTCAAAATAGATCTTACGAGCATTCATTTCTGTCAATATTTGTAAATAAAATTAGAGAATTATTCATCAAAATGATGTTAAAATTAACTAGTATTTACAAGCAGGGGCGGGTCCAGACACGTGCTTGAGTGGGGGCGATTTCATGCTTCAGGGGGGCGATCATGAACTAAATTTTCCAAAATATAATTTTAAACCCATATTTCTTGGACTATTACATTCAAAATAGTTGTTAATTGGTTTAAACCACTAGAAATCACTTTCTTTAGGCTCTTGGAGTTAATATTACTTCTTTTTAAAATTAAATTTACTCACTTTGAGGCTCTCTTTTGGATCCGCCCATGTTTGCAAGATTGTAATTTTAAAAAAATTAGGGATGCAATTTGCAAATTTCATATTAACTACGATCGGTCGATCCGGATTTACAAGATATATTTTGAATGCTCTTAAAATTCACTTCACTTTAAAATTCTTGAATTTTCGTTACAATGTCATAAAATTTGATAAAAATGCTTGATGTATTGACAGCCTCTATCATTTTGCTGTTGGTCGTCTGTTACATTTACACATTAATGCTATATTCATCACCATTTTAAACAAATTTCACGGCATTGTAACAAAACCTAAGAAAGACAAATTAAAGTGCGCCATATGAACTTTCAAATTACTAATATGTGTATACTGAAAATGCCAACAATACAAAGACAATACCTTTAAATGCCATGCAGAAAAAAACATTCTAATCTTTTAAGAATAGTAATATGACAATAATCTGAAATAATTTCAAGTATAT
Source organism: Octodonta nipae (assembly GCA_034190945.1). NCBI lineage: Eukaryota > Metazoa > Arthropoda > Insecta > Coleoptera > Chrysomelidae > Octodonta > Octodonta nipae. The sequence goes on along the minus strand of CM067222.1, from coordinate 105,607,235 downwards.
TTAAACATAGTATAAATAGTCCAAAAGTAATCAATTGAATTATTCAAACCTAATTTTAAACCACCTATTGTTTTTATGAATAAATGGATTTTTGGGAACCGATATAATTAAAATTAATATTTAATTCAAAAATTTACTCAGATTTTTGTTAAATTCAACTATATTTTGCAAGTGCATGAAGTCTAATTAGAAGTATTAAATTTGACAAAAAATTGTCCTAGAGGGGGGCAAATCGGAAAAAAATGTCCTACAAAGTGGAACAAATCAGACATTTTTTTGGTTCAGAATCGTGCAAATTTATGGGAAGCTTTAATAGCTCAAGGCAGGTTTTTCAGGTCCAAGGGGGCAGCTGGCCTCCCCTGCCCCTCCTCTCGGTACGCCAATGGTCATATGTATGAAGTATTCGATGATTCCTACAGTTAAAGAACAGTAGTGGACATAGTGACTGCCCCCTTAGACTTTAAAAAACTGCCGCTAACCATAAAACTTCCCAAATGTTTGTTGACTTGCCCCCCTCATCAAATTTTTTTCTGTATTTGACCCTCTCTCTAGGGCATTTTGAAGCGACAGCATCTTAACGGGGGCCCACATTCACCCTTATGAAATGAATTGGATAACATGAAATTTCATTTGTTTCGACACCGACACCACACACTACTTTGATCTTGAAATACCTATACAATTCAGTTCACTGTGTAAGAAACAGGGACCAGCTAAAACACATTATGAGTTTTTTCTTTTATAGAATATCAATAATATAGGAAATAAACTAATATAACATCCAATTAATATAGAAAACCTGCACAAAATCTGCTTTTCTAATAAAAACTCCAATTCTCTCTTTGCGATATATTAAATTACGGACTTGGCATGTCAGAAGTCAGAAAGAAAGCTATTAATTTCATACACCTTTTGTAAAATTTTTGCCGCATTTACAATTTGTCGGATATGAGCTTCAACTTGCAAGTCAACAAATTGTATTTGGAACTTATGGAAATTTAAATTAAGAATTAAATTACACATTAGGAATAATACTTGAGTCATAATAAAATAGTGACAATTATTTTAATTCTCCTGAAATTTATAACCATTACTAATGTTAACACAAGGAAATAGAAACAGGGACAGGAGATAACAAGGACTGGAAGTATAATTTGTAAGAAGCTTTCGCTTCTATCGTTCAGTCTCAAATGACTGCCGCTCTTTTTTTTTGTAATTTGCACCTTTCTGAACTAAAAGTTGGGTACGCCCTTGGTGTAATTGAAATACTGATAGAGTACTTGTAGTCACTTTAATTAATGTTTCTCAAGCAAACTCAGGTACCCACGAGGAAAGGGGACCAAGGTACATACATTAATAATTTAGACTTTGTCTTTAATTTAACAAAAAATAAAAAACACCGGATTCCACAAGACTATAAACACTTTTTATTTTAATAAAATTGGAAATGAAAAGAAAAATCATATAATTTTGTTCATTTAATTTTTTTATTTGGGATCCATGAAATCCTTGTCAACTTCCATATTGTTATATCTACCAAATGTCTAAACAAACAATATATATTTGATCGTGAGAGTAGGGTATTTGTCTTTAAATAACGTACACTTCCTGTTGACTGTGTTTTTTATAACGTTATCCGACCATAATCAATATTCCTGTTTACTATTCTTTGATAAAAGGGTTCATATATAAATCAGCATAACTGATAATGCAGTTTTCCTTTATAATAAAAACAAAAATATGAAAAGAACTGATTGAAATAAAGTTATTAAGTAATTTTACTACAGAATTCAGTTTTTTTCTATAAAAAACAAAATTTAATTCACGAAAAATGTATATAATAAGACTAATATTAATAGAAATAAATAAATACTACCTACTATTATGTGTAAATATTTGTTGTGGTAACATTCTTCAGTGAATGATGTTATTACGTACTGGATTTTAATTTCCGGTTTGACAGTTTTAGCTGCCTCCATGCTCCATCGATCAATCTTGGCTTCTGCCCCACACCATGCCATGAATTTGATCCATCATCAGGCATTTTAATCTTGCTTCGCAACTAGGCCATCCAGTTGCCGTAGTTGATAGGCACCTTCGATAATTTCCGTGGGAACTTGTCTTCTAAGGAAGGTTATCGTGTAGGGTTTCTTTCTTTCTAGAGTGTCCATTGAAAAGATCTCCAGTGAATGTAGCTGGAGATCATTTACGGCTGTATTTCCAATAGTTTAGGACGTGGAGTTAGACATTCTTTATGTTCTCTAGTAATTCTTACTGGTGCTCTGCCAAAATTTCTAAAGCTGCCTTTGACTCGAGTAAAATATTTACCTTCTTCCTTATCACTTTCCATATCTCTATTAGTCCGATATCCGTTTCTACAACTGATTATCTTTGTTTCTTCTAATTGATGTATCTTCACTGGGAATCCTGTTCGAAAATTTTGATTGAAGCAATATAATTACAGGTAGGTTTTGTCAATATATTTTCCCAAATATGGCTTAATTCAAAAGTACAATTTGAATTAAGCGTAAACCCAAATATAGTTTCAGCCATTAGGACAATATGCTGACTTCGTCTAATTGAATGCACTGATTGGCAGCATTTCAGATAGCCTTAAATTCAGCTAAACTGTACAATGTTCGGGCGCGAATAGAAATTTTATAGTTAACGAAGTTCTGCCCAATTCTTATAAACATTTTTTAGTATCAAAGTAAATAACCACACAATAAAATAAATGAATTGAATCGTTTAAACCAAAACTTCTTTCTTTTCTTCCCAGAATGTTTTCTTTGTAAATGTAAATTTTGTTGTAAGTACTTTTTTAGCAAAAAAATACAAGAACGACCTCTGATTAAAATTCTACACGTGAATTCTCTAACACAATAGACTTGGTATCAAATATTTTGCAATATATTCAAAAATCAGCTTAATCTTAACACTTCCAATGAATTCAACAATTACTTCGTTGAGGGCTTCATGATAGAAACAGGTGACTTATGTGGTAGATAGTCCACTAATAGTTCAGAACCCTGAAATTCGTTGATTCAATAGTTTCACAGATTTCATCCTTACTTTATAATAAAAAGTTGAAACCCCAGTCTAAAAGCTAACATTTCTGGTGAATTAAACAAAACGCTTCTTATTTGATTTTATTCCTATGCGTCGAAAGCTTGATGATAAAAAAGTGTGACAAATGAAAGAACACAGTTTTGCACCCTAACACCAAACCTTTATTTTAAACCAGTTTGGTTTACTCCTTGATGATGACAACTTAGAGTTATTGATTTTATGGGTTTCAGATATTCATCTAGTATGGTCCAAAATCGAGTTCAGAAGCCCACAATGGGTTTAAATAGTGAACAAAGTATGCGAAAAGCTATAGCACTCGTTTGAAAGTTGTTCGAGCTTCAGGAATGATGCTAGTCAAAACATGATAATTATGGGACATTGAGTCGCTACGTGAATAAAATGAAAAATAAAACCTAAGAAGAAATAGAAAATGTAGCCTGTCCCAGAGTGCCCTATAGTATGTAAGATTGTACCCCAGATACGGGGCTGTCTGTAACAATTGACGGATACCAGAAAAGTGACGTTTAGAAATACTTTTTGTTAATTTTATTATGATTTTCCTTTATTTATTAAAAGTCGAAAGCTTCATGATTAGTGTAAGTCCAATAAAAATGGTATTTATTAAACATTTTTGATTTTCTATAACAATAAGTTCTTTTTGTCACACTGTGCCCCACTTTACCCTAATAGGTACAGATCAGATAGTATGGACTAATTAATTCAGATTGTTTTAAATATCAATTACTACTATCTATTCTATTATTGTTTGTTGTTTGCAAATAAAATTGAGTATTCCCTATTTACTCTTCATCTAATATAACATTTTTCGAAAGAACTGAAGACAGTGTCAGTTAAGTCTTCGTGCAATATGAATTTATAGTTGTTGCCTGGTACTTGGCTTGGTATGCGACCTCGTTGTGATACGCCCATCCACGTTTCTTGTAGAAGCTTCGTAGGTCGAGAGCACAAACAGTACAGAGAATGTCTGAAAACTATTTTTGTCTGAGAACTCTCGATTTACAATTCCATGCCTCTATTAAGTAAACGTTACGAAAAAATCAATATTTCTTCTATATCGTGAAATATTGTCGTCATTTATTGCATTATTAGATTTTCGAATAAGTGAAAAAATTTAATACTGTTGTCATGCATATATATTTGAAATGTTATTTTAACTTAATATATAATGGTAAAAGCGTTTTAAATATTAACAATTCCTTAGTAAGAAACTTTTCATGTAATTCTTTTGGCATTTTTGTAGGTTATACTAAATAATTGGACATTTTTAGTCCATTGATAACCAACACAATGAACAATGTTATATTCAATTCAAAATTACTTGCTGTTCTTTCTGGATGGCATTTTATGTCACTGATCAACAGCAACAGCAACAAAAACTGAGAAGATAAAAAAAAATAGTCATCGAACTTTTGGATTAAAAAAGGTGCCAAACAGGAAATGTTTGTTCAACAAATAGAAAAGACAATCAACCTGGGAAGCCATCATCCTCAAAAAGATGTTAAAAAGTTGGAGGAGGAGAAGAAATTGAAGAAACACAAATAGCTAATTTCAAAAAGGTGCCGAACCAGAATCCATAGTATGTGCCTTCTTCATCCAAGATCAAAGAAGGATGACCATAAAGATGAAACAATGAAGTATTGGAAAAGAGACAAATTGAAAGCTATTCCAGGAAAAAAAAACATGGAAAAACTGTTAAGATGACCATAATTGATATTTCGTTGAAGATGTTGAAGAGTACTGCCCCTTGGTCAAGAACTGCATATATCGACATACCCTACTAGTAGACAAAGCCGAAAAACTAATAAAAAATAATTGGCAGCTCTAGGTTCAAAGTAAACAAACCTGAGATGGAAACATTATTGGCATGTAAGAAGAGTAAAATTCAAGAGAAGAAAGAATAGAAGAAACACCATCAATACAAAGAAAGCAGATATGCTGGTTTGTACGGTAAAGATATGGTAAGCTAAAATCCTAAATTGGCGATGAATATATATATGTGTTTAATATGACTGTGAATATCACAAAACACTTAATAAACCGAAGTGGATAAATAATAGATGAAATCAATGCAGCTAGATAGTAATAACAAAAAATCAATAGGAAGCAGAAAATGGCAACTTTCTAGTCGTATGAATGAGTTAAACGAGATAAATCTATAAATTTCTAGCTCCGAAGTAAATAGAAATGTGACATTCACTTTCTTACTGTCAACATTTCATGTGGCAAAATTTTTGAAAGACAGAAGGAACTAGTTACAAGTTACAGAAATACCTTTAAAAATGTGTTGCAATTTTTCGTTTTTCTACTTCTAGTAGCAAAGCTTGAGGAGAGGTTGGTATAAATGAGGAGGGGATTTTATACAATTTTTTTTAAGTAAATAATTCCACTGTATTATAATTCTGTATAAAATGACTGAATTTTTCTTGGTTCATTTTGATATATGGTTGATAAGTAATAAAGAGTAGTAAATTTAGTCATTTTTCTAGCAACAATAGAATTTTTTAGATATTAGAAAATAGCGGTGTGCAAAAGGAAGACAAAGACGAACTAATCTTGTTTTCTAACCAACTGATAAATAATAATGGAAAATTATTACTTAATTCCTATTATAAGTACATACAATCTGTTTTGTTCTTTTATCTGATAAAATAATCTGATAATCACTAAATTATATTTTCCAAGAACATGTTTTGCACAGGTAGGCCTTTTTGAGAAAATATTAACATAGGACGAAATATATTTTGAAATTGATTCTTATCTATGTATTATCTATTAAGTTGAATGGTGGTATTTATGAAATAGGTGTAACTACACCCTTAACAATATCTCAGAAAATTTATACAATGCTTCAATAGTTTTAAATTGTCCAATAATTAGTTATCTGAAATCTGAAGTTCTCTGTAACAAATGAAACTGAATTTTGCATATAGATCTGGTTTTGATGAAAAGGCAACGACCATCATACTGCTTAAAATGTTGTACAGTATGAATATTAGCAGTGGATGAACTAGGCATCTTACTTTGAATGACGATGTTCTATGATGGCCTGTGATATCTAAGGGCAATATAAAAGTTATTTTAATACTGCAAAAAGAGAGAGTATCAACTTATGCCTTTTGTCAATTTAACAGTCTTTACGAAGCAATTTGATTCTACATTAACCATGGATTAGGAACGAGATCCTCTTGAGATATGAGAAATACTAAATGTTGTTCAAGTAATCAACCTGTCTTTCCAAACAATAGATTGATGTTTGGACGAAACGATTATCTATGTGTTTTAGTAGCAGTCAGTTTGTACACATAAACTTAGTAAGAACCGTCGATAGATGTCTCAACTCCTCTCTGAAATTAGATTTTCTTAGAAGTAAGCGAAGACATGTCCCGTTTTGGAGCTAGGGCAGCACTGGTGACAAAGATCTTAATTTTTCTAATTGTATTTATATACATAAAACACTTTCCGCTAAATTTATATACCAACAATATAATTTGTCACAGTTCCTGAACTTAAGTCTGATGTGCTTGAGCATAAATTAAAACAGAAAGCAATATTTTCAACAATGGTTTTTAAGTAATGCAGTACACCTCTCAGGAATCATGCTTGCGTTTATTTTAAGGTTTATTACAACTATAAAACGGAACTCATTGTGATCACGACTACGACAAGAAAATATACATGTTCTTTGTCTTTTTTCTTCAGAATTTTCTGTTAACTGTTAAAAGAAACAATAGCTTTAAACAAACTGCGTTGAGAACAATAGCCTTTATGAAAACAGATTAAAGTTTTAATATTTACCAAACAAAACTAATCAGTTTATTGTTTCGAATGGGTTCGTGAAATTGAATAATGAACTAATAATAAATTTCTTATCACAAAATGTTATAGTGCAAACACAATTTGCTGCATGCTGTAACATTTGATAGAGGAATGCCTTATTTATGAATCTGCATTTGCAATGTTCATGATTTTATAAATATAGAGTTCGAAGAAGAACCCTTATTTTAAAACATAATTGGAAACATTCTGTTTTAGTTTCCTGTTTATTAGTAATTTAACAAGGTATGTTGTTGTTTCATTTTGAAGTCTGAAGCAGAAGTATTATTGAATAAAACATTGACTTTTTAAATATACTCATTTCACTTATAATGTTTCATTAAAAATATTATGAATAAAAAGAATTTTGGGGCTGAATGTATACCTACATATTATTTTCTAAATTATAAGGAAAATGCGAATTCTGAGTACTTATTCGAATACAAAATCTCATCTTTATATTCAATCCGATGTGAATGATCTTTTTCGAGAATTAGGATTCTCAAAATAAAAAGTTCAACTTTTAGAATCAGCATTAAAATAATGCCACTTTTTAAGAGACTTAAAAAAGAAGGATGTTTTGGTGGAGTCGCTGGTATTAAAAATATGGAAAATCTTCTATTCGAAACATGGGATAAATTGAAAAGAAATTGGATTAGTTCTGGGATATCCCGAAGTGATCCTATTTTTTATTCCATAGCATAGCTTGTACCGTTTGTTAGAACATCGGGAAAAACATTTTTACTGACTTTCTTATACAGTAAACTTTGGTGGAGTCGCTGGTGTTAATAAATGCATTTTTATAAAACTTCAAAAAAGGTAACTTAACTTAACGATTAAATACTTTTTCTGAAGTCAATTTGAACAGCGAAGTTGGGAAGTACAACTTATAAGCATACTTTCCAAATTATTTGCACTTAGCTTGGCACCGACTTCAGATAAAGGATTTAATTGTTGAATTAAAAAATATTTCTTGCTCTTTAGTTAAGTTACATTTTTTCAAGTAGTTTTTGTTTTTTTTTTAATGTATTTATATGTAAAAATATAAATGTGAAAAACACGGTTTTGCACCCTAACACCAAACTTTTATTTAAAACACTCAACGCCATTTCAACAACTCTATTTTCAGAGTATAGACCAAACTCGGGGCCGCCGCCTGCTTACTCCCCAAGTCTCACAATTCTTTTTGTATTTGATACATTTGCCATTACCCTGATTCGTTTGCTAATACAAATGTTGGTTCACTTTTTAAATTAGTTTGGATAGATCGTTATTTATATGTTTATTATTTTATTTTAGATTTTCTTGGAAATAATACCACATCAGAGTTCAAACTTGTGTATATTTTAAAACCAAACGTTTCAAAATCCGACAGGACTTTGAAACGTTTGGTTTTAAAATATACACAAGTTTGAACTCTGATGTGGTATTATTCCCAAGAAAATCTAAAATAAACTAGAAGATGCCACAAATAACATTCAGAAAACATGTTTATTTTTCAACCGAACTTGCAGAAAATAAACTTGATATTTAATATCCTACTCCTAAAACTTATTTTTTTATACCTAACACGTTTTTAAAAGTAAGTAGTTATCATCTTGAAGTGCAGCAAATCTGTTTTGGTCAAGTAACAAAGTTGTTTTGATTGAAATTTCAAGTAATAGTATTTATTAATTACTAAAAGGAAAATTAATTAATTAATAATTCAGAAATCTCGAAAAAATTACGAGCAAATTTTGTTGAACTTGTATATTCTTTAAAGCGTTTAATATTGGTAGTTAATTTTATAGTTTAGAAAAGAAAAGAACCATGTATATCTGTCAGTCAATGTTTAAAGATATTTCAAGTGGAACACGTCTGGAAAGCTCTTAAAAGCCCTGCAGTTCAGTTTAAACATAAATATTAAATATTTGTCGAAGAAACACGTAGACTAAATCAGCTGATGACACATAATCTGAAATGACCATATAAATTAAGTGAAATGGTGCTGTTTATTTTTTCTGTGTTGAAACGACACTTCTGAGGAATTCAGATATTGTTTCGTTTAAAAATGACATAATCAGAATTTTTAGAACCAGAGACAAGCTTAAAATTTACACTCATATTAGTCACATAACTTATAATTTATAGTATTATGTAGGACAACACAAGAGAAACATATTCACCCAAAATTTTGGAATATGTAAAATATATTTTCAAATACATAGATAATCGCCTAGTGTGCAGAACCATTATTTATTTGAATAAATCAAAACAGCAGCAGGTGTAGGATTATGGAAATCTATTGAAATTATTATTAACTATTAGATATTAGATAGCATACAACAGTTGTGCTGATTGTGTCTCGGATAACTCTTGACAGTCAGCAACCAGGTTAAAATGGTTTCCACAAAAAAAAAGTTTTTAATTTTTTTAGAAACTGCAAGAAATACAATTAACTTGCATGTATTCAAAGACACAAATATATACACCAGTTTATTAAAAGAAAGTATTACATGATTTTAATTATAAGAAGTGTGTTGAAATTATAGAACTGTAATCGCAAAAATGTGGAAGAAAATGAGTTTATTGAAAACTTAAACCAGAACGATTAAGGCAAATAGATTAGGCGGGGAACTATTGATGTTACACCAGTGTATAGAGCAAAACTGAATTCATTGTTGGACATACAATTCAACAGCAATGCATCTATACTGTAATGTTTTTATTTTCACATTCGGGTTTAGTTCAGTTCTTGCATTTATTTAAAAACACAGCCGAACTCACTATAATTTACAATATTTATATTTACAATGTATCTTTACTATACGACAATCGAATACAGAATGAATCCGTCCGTCAGCTCCCCATATTTATATAGTCGTATCGGAATTCGCCAGAATATCAAAGAACCGCCGAGAGATTTCCTTCATGGACTAGAATTCTTCGAGAACGGCAAATTTCATCATATAACAAGGGGGTACTCTGTCACCTTTGCTCTTCAACATATATAGGTACACCGAACAATGTCTGCAAACCTGGTACCGTCAATGCTCGGATTAGGATTTAGAATAGACAAACATATCTTGCTTCGTATTATATGCCGATGATCAAGTGGTATTTGCCTAAGATCATATAGGTAAGGAATATATGTTGAGGAAACTACTAGATGAATATGACAAATGGGGTCTTAAGATCAACTTCAAAAAATGGAATATGTGCGCATAGGTGGGCCTGCAAAAAACTTAGAAATAGATGACCAAGAGATAAAATCATGCAATGTTTTTAAATAGCTGGAAACAACAGTAAGTTCTGCTTGTACGTGCGAGAAGGAGATCTTAACGAGAATAGGTATGGGGAAAATGGCGACAAAAAAGCTACTTGGTTTGCCAAGGACAAGGGGGGCAAGGGGGAAAAGAAAAAGGGGACGACCTAATTACATTTGGGAAAAACATAAAACAACGTGATAGCTGAAAAGGGACTAGAAGCGGGAGATTGGGAATATAAGAGACCTGTGGAAACAAAAATTGGTAAACCTGGAGAGTAAAAAACCGAAGACAGAAAATTAAAGAAGACTGTCATTATAAATTAAAGGACTATAAATATTGTAACTCCTGTTATACAATTTTGGTCCCGATTTTCTCGACATAGTTAGTGGCGTAGCTAAAAAGAAAAAAAATAGTCTTCACAACCAAATAGATTTATAAAAATGAAAAAATGTGATTTATTTAGAATTTTCAAAAATTAATTCCAGGGGTCCTGGAGCTTGCTCCCACTTCAGATTCATTTCGTTTTACTAACAAAGCTAAGAGTATAAGAAAGTAAACCATCTTGAGTCTGAAAAAAAATAGTCTTAACACCCAAATAGATTTGTAAAAATGAAAAAATGTGATTTATTTAGAATTTTCAAAAACTAATTCCAGGGGCCCTGGAGCTTGCTCCCACTTCCGATTCATTTCGTTTTACTAACAAAGCTAAGAGTATAAGAAAGTACCCCATCTTGGGTCTGAAAAAATTAGTCTTTACACCCAAATATATTTGTAAAAATGAAAAAATGTGATTTATTTAGAATTTTCAAAAATTAATTCCAGGGGCCTTGGAACTTGCTCCCACTTCCGAATCATTTCGTTTTTCTAACAAAGCTAAGAGTATAAGAAAGTACCCCATCTTGGGTCTGAAAAAAATAGTCTTCACACCCAAATAGATTTGTAAAAATGAAATAATGTGATTTATTTAGAATTTTCAAAAATTAATTCCAGAGGCCCTGGAGCTTGCTCCCACTTCCGATTCATTTCGTTTTACTAACAAATCTAAGAGTATAAGAAAGTACCCCATCTTGGGTCTGAAAAAAAATAGTCTTCATACCCAAATAGATTTGGAAAAATGAAACAATGTGATTTATTTAGAATTTTCAAAAATTTATTCCAGGGGCCCTGGAGCTTGCTCCCACTTCCGATTAATTTCGTTTTACTAACAAAGTTAAGAGTATAAGAAAGTAAACCATCTTGGGTCTGAAAAAAAATAGTCTTCACACCCAAATAGATTTGTAAAAATGAAAAAATGTGTTTTATTTAGAATTTTCAAAAATTAATTTCAGGGGCCCTGGAGCTTGCTTCCACTTCCGATTCATTTCGTTTTACTAACAAAGCTAAGAGTATAAGAAAGTACCCCATCTTGGGTCTGAAAAAAAAATAGTCTTCACACCCAAATACATATGTAAAAATGAAAAAATGTGTTTTATTTAGAATTTTCAAAAATTAATTCCAGGGGCCCTGGAGCTTGCTCCCACTTCCGATTCATTTCGTTTTACTAACAAAGCTAAGAGTATAAGAAAGTACCCCATCTTGGTCTGAAAAAAAATATACTTCACACCCAAATAGATTTGTAAAAATGAAAAAAATGTGATTTATTTAGAATTTTCAAAAATTAATTCCAGGGGCCCTGCAGCTTACTCCCACTTCCGAATCATTTCGTTTTACTAACAAAGCTAAGAGTATAAGAATGTAAACAATCTTGGGTCTGGAAAAAAATATACTTCACACCCAAATACATTTATGTAAAAATGAAAAAATGTGATTTATTTAGAATTTTCAAAAATTAATTCCAGGGGCAATGGAACTTGCTCCCACTTCCGAATCATTTCGTTTTACTAACAAAGCTAAGAGTATAAGAAAGTACCCCATCTTGGGTCTGAAAAAAATAGTCTTCACACCCAAATAGATTTGTAAAAATGAAATAATGTGATTTATTTAGAATTTTCAAAAATTAATTCCAGGGGCCCTGGAGCTTGCTCCCACTTCCGATTCATTTCGTTTACTAACAAAGCTAAGAGTATAAGAAAGTACCCCATCTTGGGTCTGAAAAAATTAGTCTTTACACCCAAATATATTTGTAAAAATGAAAAAATGTGATTTATTTAGAATTTTCAAAAATTAATTCCAGGGGCCCTGGAGCTTGCTTCCACTTCCGATTCATTTCGTTTTACTAACAAAGCTAAGAGTATAAGAAAGTACCCCATCTTGGGTCTGAAAAAAAAATAGTCTTCACACCCAAATACATATGTAAAAATGAAAAAATGTGTTTTATTTAGAATTTTCAAAAATTAATTCCAGGGGCCCTGGAGCTTGCTCCCACTTCCGAATCATTTCGTTTAACTAACAAAGCTAAGAGTATAAGAAAGTGTCCCATCTTGGGTCTGAAAAAATAGTCTTCACACCCAAACAGCTTTGTAAAAATGAAATAATGTGATTTATTTAGAATTTTCAAAAATTAATCCCAGGGGCCCTGGAGCTTGCTCCCACTTCCGAATAATTTCGTTTTACTAACAAAGCTAGAGTATAAGAAAGTACCACATCTTGGGTCTGAAAAAAATAGTCTTCACACCCAAATAGATTTGTAAAAATGAAAAAATGTGATTTATTTAGAATTTTCAAAAATTAATTCCAGGGGCCCTGGAGCTTGCTCCCACTTCCGAATCATTTCGATTTACTAACAAAGCTAAGAGTATAAGAAAGCACCCCATCTTGGGTCTGAAAAAAAAAATAGTCTTCACACCCAAATAGATTTGTAAAAATGAAAAAAATGTGATTTATTTAGAATTTTCAAAAATTAATTCCAGGGGCCCTGGAGCTTGCTCCCACTTCCGAATCATTTCGATTTACTAACAAAGCTAAGAGTATAAGAAAGCACCCCATCTTGGGTCTGAAAAAAAATAGTCTTCACACCCAAATAGATTTGTAAAAATGAAAAAAATGTGATTTATTTAGAATTTTCAAAAATTAATTCCAGGGGCCCTGCAGCTTACTCCCACTTCCGAATCATTTCGTTTTACTAACAAAGCTAAGAGTATAAGAAAGTGCCCCATCTTGGGTCTGAAAAAATAGTCTTCACACCCAAATAGATTTGTAAAAATGAAAAAATGTGATTTATTTAGAATTTTCAAAAATTAATTCCAGGGGCCCTGGAGCTTGCTCCCACTTCCGAATCATTTCGTTTTACTAACAAAGCTAGAGTATAAGAAAGTACCCCATCTTGGGTCTGAAAAAAATAGTCTTCACACCCAAATAGATTTGTAAAAATGAAAAAATGTGATTTATTTAGAATTTTCAAAAATTAATTCCAGGGGCCCTGGAGCTTGCTCCCACTTCCGAATCATTTCGTTTTACTAACAAAGCTAAGAGTATAAGAAAGTACCCCATCTTGGGTCTGAAAAAAAATAGTCTTTACACCCAAATATATTTGTAAAAATGAAAAAATGTGATTTATTTAGAATTTTCAAAAATTAATTCCAGGGGCCCTGCAGCTTACTCCCACTTCCGAATCATTTCGTTTTACTAACAAAGCTAAGAGTATAAGAATGTAAACCATCTTGGGTCTGAAAAAAAATATACTTCACACCCAAATACATTTTTGTAAAAATGAAAAAATGTGATTTATTTAGAATTTTCAAAAATTAATTCCAGGGGCCCTGGAGCTTGCTCCCACTTCCGAATCATTTCGTTTTACTAACAAAGCTAAGAGTATAAGAAAGTACCACATCTTGGGTCTGAAAAAAATAGTCTTCACACCCAAATAGATTTGTAAAAATGAAAAAAATGTGATTTATTTAGAATTTTCAAAAATTAATTCCAGGGGCCCTGCAGCTTACTCCCACTTCCGAATCATTTCGTTTTACTAACAAAGCTAAGAGTATAAGAATGTACCATCTTGGGTCTGAAAAAATAGTCTTCACACCCAAATACATTTGTAAAAATGAAAAAATGTGATTTATTTAGAATTTTCAAAAATTAATTCCAGGGGCCCTGCAGCTTGCTCCCACTTCCGAATCATTTCGTTTTACTAACAAAGCTAAGAGTATAAGAATGTACCATCTTGGGTCTGAAAAAAATAGTACTTCACACCCAAATACATTTTTGTAAAAATGAAAAAATGTGATTTATTTAGAATTTTCAAAAATTAATTCCAGGGGCCCTGGAGCTTACTCCCACTTCCGAATCATTTCGTTTTACTAACAAAGCTAAGAGTATAAGAAAGTACCCCATCTTGGGTCTGAAAAAAATAGTCTTCACACCCAAATAGATTTGTAAAAATGAAAAAATGTGATTTATTTAGAATTTTCAAAAATTAATGCCAGGGGCCCTGGAGCTTACTCCCACTTCCGAATCATTTCGTTTTACTAACAAAGCTAAGAGTATAAGAAAGTACCCCATCTTGGGTCTGAAAAAAATAGTCTTCACACCCAAATAGATTTGTAAAAATGAAAAAATGTGATTTATTTAGAATTTTCAAAAATTAATTCCAGGGGCCCTGGAGCTTGCTCCCACTTCCGATTCATTTCGTTTTACTAACAAAGCTAAGAGTATAAGAAAGTACCCCATCTTGGGTCTGAAAAAAATAGTCTTCACACCCAAATAGATTTGTAAAAATGAAAAAATGTGATTTATTTAGAATTTTCAAAAATTAATTCCAGGGGCCCTGGAGCTTGCTCCCACTTCCGAATCATTTCGTTTTACTAACAAAGCTAAGAGTATAAGAAAGTACCCCATCTTGGGTCTGAAAAAATTAGTCTTTACACCCAAATATATTTGTAAAAATGAAAAAATGTGATTTATTTAGAATTTTCAAAAATTAATTCCAGGGCCCTGGAGCTTGCTCCCACTTCCGAATCATTTCGTTTTACTAACAAAGCTAAGAGTATAAGAAAGTACCCCATCTTGGGTCAGAAAAAAATAGTCTTCACACCCAAATAGATTTGTAAAAATGAAAAAATGTGATTTATTTAGAATTTTCAAAAATTAATTCCAGGGGCCCTGCAGCTTACTTCCACTTCCGAATCATTTCGTTTTACTAACAAAGCTAAGGGTATAAGAAAGTACCCCATCTTGGGTCAGAAAAAAATAGTCTTCACACCCAAATAGATTTGTAAAAATGAAAAAAAATGTGATTTATTTAGAATTTTCAAAAATTAATTCCAGGGGCCCTGGAGCTTGCTCCCACTTCCGAATCATTTCGTTTTACTAACAAAGCTAAGAGTATAAGAAAGTACCCCATCTTGGGTCTGAAAAAATTAGTCTTTACACCCAAATATATTTGTAAAAATGAAAAAATGTGATTTATTTAGAATTTTCAAAAATTAATTCCAGGGGCCCTGGAGCTTGCTCCCACTTCCGAATCATTTCGTTTTACTAACAAAGCTAAGAGTATAAGAAAGTACCCCATCTTGGGTCAGAAAAAAATAGTCTTCACACCCAAATAGATTTGTAAAAATGAAAAAATGTGATTTATTTAGAATTTTCAAAAATTAATGCCAGGGGCCCTGGAGCTTACTACCACTTCCGAATCATTTCGTTTTACTAACAAAGCTAAGAGTATAAGAAAGCACCGCATCTTGGGTCTGAAAAAAATAGTCTTCACACCCAAATAGATTTGTAAAAATGAAATAATGTGATTTATTTAGAATTTTCAAAAATTAATTCCAGGGGCCCTGGAGCTTGCTCCCACTTCCGATTCATTTCGTTTTACTAACAAAGCTAAGAGTATTAGAAAGTACCCCATCTTGGGTCAGAAAAAAATAGTCTTCACACCCAAATAGATTTCTAAAAATGAAATAATGTGATTTATTTAGAATTTTCAAAAATTAATTCCAGGGGCCCTGGAGCTTGCTACCACTTCCGAATCATTTCGTTTTACTAACAAAGCTAAGAGTATAAGAAAGTACCCCATCTTGGGTCTGAAAAAAATAGTCTTCACACCCAAATAGATTTGTAAAAATGAAAAAATGTGATTTATTTAGAATTTTCAAAAATTAATTCCAGGGGCCCTGGAGCTTGCTCCCACTTCCGAATCATTTCGTTTTACTAACAAAGCTAAGAGTATAAGAAAGCACCGCATCTTGGGTCTGAAAAAAATAGTCTTCACACCCAAATAGATTTGTAAAAATGAAATAATGTGATTTATTTAGAATTTTCAAAAATTAATTCCAGGGGCCCTGGAGCTTGCTCCCACTTCCGATTCATTTCGTTTTACTAACAAAGCTAAGAGTATAAGAAAGTACCCCATCTTGGGTCTGAAAAAATTAGTCTTTACACCCAAATATATTTGTAAAAATGAAAAAATGTGATTTATTTAGAATTTTCAAAAATTAATTCCAGGGGCCCTGGAGCTTGCTCCCACTTCCGAATCATTTCGTTTTACTAACAAAGCTAAGAGTATAAGAAAGTACCCCATCTTGGGTCTGAAAAAATTAGTCTTTACACCCAAATATATTTGTAAAAATGAAAAAATTTGATTTATTTAGAATTTTCAAAAATTAATTCCAGGAGCCCTGGAGCTTGCTCCCACTTCCGAATCATTTCGTTTTACTAACAAAGCTAAGAGTATAAGAAAGTACCCCATCTTGGGTCAGAAAAAAATAGTCTTCACACCCAAATAGATTTGTAAAAATGAAAAAATGTGATTTATTTAGAATTTTCAAAAATTAATTCCAGGGGCCCTGCAGCTTACTTCCACTTCCGAATCATTTCGTTTTACTAACAAAGCTAAGGGTATAAGAAAGTACCCCATCTTGGGTCAGAAAAAAATAGTCTTCACACCCAAATAGATTTGTAAAAATAAAAAAAATGTGATTTATTTAGAATTTTCAAAAATTAATTCCAGGGGCCCTGGAGCTTGCTCCCACTTCCGAATCATTTCGTTTTACTAACAAAGCTAAGAGTATAAGAAAGTACCCCATCTTGGGTCTGAAAAAATTAGTCTTTACACCCAAATATATTTGTAAAAATGAAAAAATGTGATTTATTTAGAATTTTCAAAAATTAATTCCAGGGGCCCTGGAGCTTGCTCCCACTTCCGAATCATTTCGTTTTACTAACAAAGCTAAGAGTATAAGAAAGTACCCCATCTTGGGTCAGAAAAAAATAATCTTCACACCCAAATAGATTTGTAAAAATGAAAAAATGTGATTTATTTAGAATTTTCAAAGATTAATGCCAGGGGCCCTGGAGCTTACTCCCACTTCCGAATCATTTCGTTTTACTAACAAAGCTAAGAGTATAAGAAAGTACCCCATCTTGGGTCTGAAAGAAATAGTCTTCACACCCAAATAGATTTGTAAAAATGAAATAATGTGATTTATTTAGAATTTTCAAAAATTAATTCCAGGGGCCCTGGAGCTTGCTCCCACTTCCGATTCATTTCGTTTTACTAACAAAGCTAAGAGTATAAGAAAGTACCCCATCTTGGGTCTGAAAAAATTAGTCTTTACACCCAAATATATTTGTAAAAATGAAAAAATGTGATTTATTTAGGATTTTCAAAAATTAATTCCAGGAGCCCTGGAGCTTGCTACCACTTCCGAATCATTTCGTTTTACTAACAAAGCTAAGAGTATAAGAAAGTACCCCATCTTGGGTCAGAAAAAAATAGTCTTGACACCCAAATAGATTTGTAAAAATGAAAAAATGTGATTTATTTAGAATTTTCAAAAATTAATGCCAGGGGCCCTGGAGCTTACTCCCACTTCCGAATCATTTCGTTTTACTAACAAAGCTAAGAGTATAAGAAAGTACCCCATCTTGGGTCTTCACACCCAAATAGATTTGTAAAAATGATACCAGTGATACTCGTGGTGGATATTGCAGGTGTCACCCCAAAACTCAATCAAAAAGGGGCTCTAAGCGCAGGGTCGGATCCAGGATTGTCATTTGGGGGAGGGGTTGGTTTCGTTTGGAGGGGGGAGTAGGTTGTAGCTGGGTGGCGTTAAAAAATACTATATTGTAGGGGAATCCCCGATCGACCGTCATGCCTCAATGTGTATACGGAACAAAAAATGTAATTATCTATTTATTATTCTCGAGACACGAATTTGAATTCACAAAGTATAAACCCTCACAATACGAAAAATTGAATGAAAAAAACTTATAGGACAGGTCTTGTTATATAAATTATTTTATTAGTGGTGGTTATGCAGTCTGTCACAGTTTTACGAATTTTTATAAGTGGCGCTCCTAACCATGCCATCATTTTTTCAATTCGGTCTGTTGGGTCACGTTGTAAACAAAAAAAGATAATTGGATATAAATAAGTTAACGAATTTTATAAAATACTTGCATTGGACCTACGAATTCATTGTTGTATGTTCAGTAAAGATGCTTATCACATTTACATCGAATATAATAGTTTTGTATATCTCCAAGGCGCCTAAATCATTTAAATATTACAATATGAATGGAAAATTTATATTGTTATGGTATTCTTTAGATAAAAATAGATATTCTTACTGTTGATGCGTAGGAAACTTTCAGATAGTTATCTGCTGTTATCTTGATTGATACATGATAAATTTATTGAAATATAGCAGAAGATTAAAAAAGGCGCCGCATAGATATTAGCAAATCATTTGTGGATAATTATCACTCTCTGTCCTCAGGAGATTTTAGTACAACGCAATTTTTGGTAATTCAATATTTAACATAACTAGATTTTTTTAGTAGAAGTCTTCGCTAGGCCTCATATGTGGGAACAATTTTAAGTCGCACTTTTATTTCCAGATTCAGTTTATTACAAGCTTATATTTACTTTTACATATCTTGGGGTGTGCTGTTATAAAATTGTACAAAAGATCAAGCTGTCCTACAGTAACGTTTTCTTAAAATTGTGTCCTATTAAAATTAAAAGCTCTAACAAATTAAGAAAGAACACGATTTCAAATTTAGTGTATAGCCATAGTGGGTCTTGATCTTTTAAAATTTTTTTCACAAGTTCAGCATCTGTTATTAATTTTCAGATTCTATGAAAGTTTTTAAAATATCATGAAAAAGTTTAAGCAAGGTTTCTTAATGTATCTAAATCTCCTGTCGAAGTATATGCATAGATGGTGAAACATACTTGAGAACGCTAACTTTGCATCTTCTTTATGATAATTTATTATCCATTGATTTGTTATATTTCGGAAGACATAGAAAGATAAGTTAGTTACTATCTACATTGCAAGTAGTCACTTATGAATATGCTTTTTTTTAATCAGTTTCTGGGTACATTTATGATCAAAATATATACAATTTTTTAACATTATAATAATGCACGCATAGTTAAATGTCTAGTTAGATATGGTGGGGAATAAAATATGATTAATAAATAGATATTATTATTATCTTTCAATAATTACAGTTTCGCAATATTGCGAAAAAAATAAACACTCGTATCTGGTGCTTCCTCTAAATTTATACAATTTTACTAATTACTCGGACTGAATATTTCAACTAAGGTTGTTCTTTGTTTTTATGGGAAACGGATCCATCATACCGTAACGATGGGAATCAGTCACAAAAACAATGGAACTGTAACAGAATTTATTCCTGAACACTTCAGAATTAACTATTGTTTCGAAGCTATATTATTCTACTAAATCAATAGTAATTACCGTATATTATGCTTTTTGTTTATGAATGGTATCAAAAACAATAGTTTCTTTGAACACGATATACGATAAATTCGAGGTCGTAGTGTAATTCTGAGAAATTAAATTATATAGTTATTGAGCCTAGCACTAATTTAGCCAAAAGCAAAAAAAAAACATATTGGTAAAGCCCAAACTCTGTCTAATACAAGATCCTATTGTAGAAAAGAAATTTATATCGCTGTAATTATGCATTCAAAACATACAGTATATTATTATTTAAAACAGTGAACTGTTGTATTTTGTATATTTTGAATGAGAAAATTTTTGTTGAAAGAAAACATGAAGATATAAGTACATATTGCTGAAATATTAGGAATATTAGAAGAATAAGACATAGAGAACAAAATGTTTTTAAAACAAACTAACAAGATTAACATGCAAAAACAATTTGAGGAAATATCACATGTAATGAAGTGCGTTTTTGAAACAGCAAATCGTTAAATAATATTGACCAAAAAGGAGATGACATAAATAGTGAAATTCAGCTAGTAAAACACAACTTCGAAGACAAATTTAAGAATGTTGAAAAGAAAATCTAAACTTTCTAATAGTCTGTCACAAAATAACATTGAAACTGTAAACAAACTTCTTGAAGACCATGTCCAAATTAAAATTGAAAAACCCGCTAAGACATACAGAGAGAGAAAATAGACAAGGTACAGTAATTGTAAAAAGTGCTATTGTAAAACCACCTGCATTTGATGATAGGTCTTCCTGAACCATTTGTAAGAAACACTTGAAGCCGTTGCTGTAGCTGATGGATGGGATATTAACGAGAAACCCACATTGTATTTCCAATTTCTGATGAAGCCAGACTTGGCGAAACATGTCAAATAAAATCAAATAATTGGTGAAATTTAACCAAGTGTTTGTTGTTTTTAAGTAATCTTAAAAATGAAGTTTCATCAAGTGAACATTGAAACAATAATAAAATCCACTTTACTCCTCAGTGAAGGTATGGTAATGAATCTTTAAGCTAAGTTTATCAGGTTCAACATAGTTACTTAGTTTCCGACAAAAATTCGACGGTTAGCCTACTCAGATGCAGCATAGGAATTTAAAGAATATTTGCCATTCAAAGATTCGTCAATATGTTAGCATCAGAGATACGTATGTTCAGAAAATTTGCATCTTCAGAGCATAACGAAGTAAAATCAATCGCTCGTATATCTTAGACATAGAAGCAGTACTGAATAAGCCCAAATAAGTGGTGAGAGAATTACCATTAGAGTATGAATCTTCCGTGTTGTCCAATACAGCAAGACCACCAAAGTGTAGAAAGTTTTAGACTAAAATCCAGCCAGTTGAGCACGACGGCCAGCTGCGCACCAGCACTGACAACACAATGTTGGTAGATGACGAAACAGAATTAGAAGTTAGGTTAGGCGAACTTTAACACACAATGTTTTTAGAAATTTTACTTGTTACACGGGAAATCTACAGGCTTTGAATGAAAAATTTCGCGATGACTAGATTGAGCACTCTAGAAATCCATCTGAATCAGTATGGATTTGTATTGATGCAAGGCAGCAATGGATATACAAATGCAAATGTAACCGCCTGCCCCAAAAGAAAAGGGAATTGAAAGAAATATGGCCAACAATTCTGGTAAGGCCAGAAGTGGTAGACGTCCAGTTGCGCTCAATTTAGAACCAGATAGACAGAATGGAGCCGCTATATGAAAAGTCTAGTGCTGTCAAAAAGCAATATGAACGGTAAGCCCGACTATCTATCAACGAGCAATTTCTAATTTGTCTCAGTTTTCTGTATAACGAACTACTTTCGTTTGTTTGTAGATTACATGTTCGGAGAACGTAAAATATTTTTGCGGAATTTGTGAGGTTAAAAGTTAGACTTTAAGTGCAATGAAATTTTAAAGAGTTTTTAAATTGAACTCAGGTTTAGTACAGTACAATTAATTTCGGGAAATTGGCGTTTATTTATTTTTTGTGTAATATTCTCAAATTAAATTGGTTAAAATCTGTTTTTAATTTAACAAATCTTGAAACAGGTACCTCAAAAATAAATACATATAACGCAAATGTTGTGTTTCCTGAAACACATTTGTATCACCATTTGCACGTTTAAATTATGCAGCCAGGGTGTTGCGTAGACTTTTCCAACAATTAACATGACGGAAGCAATAACTATTAACTAAAAATATATTTAATGATCTGATAACTATTCCTGTACAAAGGTCTCTAATCGTACGTCAGTGATAACTAGAGCATTCACCCTAGTACCATACATTTTTCGCTTAACTGCACTTAGTGTAGCTACCATATCGCTTAAACAATACGGAATAAGAAATACGTGATTCATTTGTGTACAAATATAAATATAACAAAACATCTTGGCTGTACAGTTTGTACAAAAGATTTGCTTTGTATGTAGATTTAACACAAACGTATCTAAATATTCACGAATTATCATTCGTCATACAATTAACAGGGTGATGATCTAGTATTAATTAAAAATGTACGTGAGAAATTCTTGCTTGAATAACTGAGAGAAAGCAGGTCTATGGATTTGTAATATGTGTGAAATATTACAATATTAATTAATTACAAAAAAGTCAAGCTCAAACTCAATATTACGAAAGTGCTTCAGCAAAGCAATGTTCGACAATGATTTGATTCCTTAGATGGAATTGAAACGTCAGGTGATTCATAAGCAAATCAGTTAAAAACGGAGAAAGACATCTATCTACCCATAAACTAACTCATTAGGTGAAGATTGAAAAGGGTAATACGACGTAATTAATTAATGATTACTGCAATATTGTTTTCACAAGAGAAACTGTTTCCTCTTTCGGGAAAGATTAAAAAGGTTACTTCCACGAAAAGTCTTCACGAAAAGATTCATCACTATCTTGATAGGTGATAACTTTTCATCCAAATCTGTATTGTTGTAAACCGTTAACAGGCTTTAAATTAGGTATAAATCATAAATGAAGTTCGGCAGATACGTTGACGAAAAATATAACTTTTATGTGGATGAAAATCACCAATGGGCGTATTAGTAACTCCTCTAGATGAATTTTGGGACGTCCATACAATCGTGGCATCACAGAACTATTGAAATCATTCCACCATAATTATAGAACCATTAAAGGGGCTAACACATTTTTTAAGAACCTTTTACTGATCACTGGAAGTCTCATCGGTGTCATTATCGAAGATTCGACAGACTCTAAATCTTTTCATTCGAAGTCAAAACTTGCTAATGGTGCTCTTGTTGCGTCTTTCTTTTCATGATTCATACCTATCTTTCCAATTTGTCAAGTTATTGTCTTGATTTCCTTTGTCTATTCCAAATGACGAATTTCTCACCGAAGTCATACTAAGGCTAATAGGTTTGCCAAGTACAAAATTAACTTCAATGTCTGTCCACCAGAGCCGGAGCCAGCTTCATCTAACCTCAGTTGTGTGTGTGTGTGAACTCAAAACACTGGGTTTGGCTACGAGAACAGTAGCACCAGTGTCAAATATGAAGTTATTGCTACTGACAGTTCTTGGATTACTGCCCCTGTCTTAATGCTGTCCTGAAGATTGCTATGTTGTATTAAATTAGCTATGTTCTAGATGTTGAGGTTTTTGGTGGCCTAAATCTCCAACATCTCTTAAAATATTCACAGTAGAAAAACTCAACTCTCTGGTTTCATTTCATCTTATCATTTGATCAGTCTGTTGAATTTATGTGCGATCTTATTGTTTCTAGATTGCTACTATCAAATAAAATTACTGCTGTCTTGCATGTAGTGTTAGTTTCTAAGGAGGAATTCAACAGCCGCACATTTGATAACTTGTTTATTTTGAGATGGCAGTAGGTACTAACTTTCCCTGCCGGTGTGTTCCTGAAATAATGTCTAACAAAGACATTTTCCATATAATCAATTCAGTGATGAAAATCATTTTTGGAAAGACAACCCTTTCGAAATATGACCACATATGTGCACATTATCGGGTAAAAGCATGAATCTTATTCAACCCAAGAATCAATACTGAACACGAATACCACTAAAAATAAATGAACACCTTGTAGGGCAAATTTAACGAATGTAAAAAATTAATTTTAGAACTGTGCGTTTTTTCATAATTCTTTGCCATTGACAATGGGTTGTGACCCAGACATTTCCCAAATAACGTTCTCAAACATTCAGTGTTTCTAATTGTGTTTAATGAAATTTAAAGCAATAAGACTGTATCTAACTCATTCAGTAATTCCCATCTTAATGATTTCGATATCTTGGAAACATGACAATTTGAAAATTCTTCTAAAAGAATTATTCAACCTCACGTTTGTTTATCAGACATGATGAGTCTAGCGTTAACTAAAATGGTTCAAATTCCATTGCTGAGTCATGCTCTGATAAGGCCGTCCTGGCGCCTCTGAGGTTAACATAATGAAAATAATGACTAATCCTTAAAATGAGGCATCTCTAGTTGCAATATCTTAACGAGTTTATTTACTAAAATAAATAATTGACAGAAATTCATTTTGATTTTATTGAAGCACAGTGGCTATGGTTTTATCATCTATTAAAATAGTCTCAATAGTCAGAAACAATGAATGATGTCAGACTACAATGTTAAACTGAAGGGTAATGTAAAAATTGAGATTTTTTTTCCTTTTTTAATACCAGCGCCTCCTCAAAAATATACTATATAAAAACACGGCCTAAGGCTGTGTCCCACGTAAACGCGATATGCGGGCAGCGCGATACGCCAATGTGATAATTGTAAACTTCAACTAAAGGCAAAAAAAAAATCGCTACAATTGCACGAATTTATTTACCAATAAGGACAAAATGAAAGGTTACCTCCAGAATTTTGTGTTGTGTTTGTTTTAGCCTTTAGTAGAATTTTATAATTGTCACATTGACGTATTGCCCCGCCAACACCGCGCATATCGCGCTTACGTGGGACACAGCCTTTAGAGACCGATTTTCGACAACTTGAAGGCTATCTTGTATCCGTTTGCAAAGAAAGGTGAAGAATAATTTTAAGAAAAGTTAAGGTTTATTGGCTGTCTATTATTTTCTTTGTGGCCACTGGAATTCTAAAAAGTATGACGACTTGAGTTTCATTATAACATCTTGCTTTACTAGTAGCTTCATGAGCAAAAATGAAAATTTCAGGGTTCTTTTTCTAAAGAAGCTAACCAGCCACAATCAGCACCTTTGGAATGCTTATTAAAAGAGCCCTTTAGTTTTAATTTATCTGCCAGATCATACGCTAGTTTTTAACCAGAAATTGTTGCTGTTCATCGACAAACGGGTGTTTGGGACTTTAGATTGTTAGCTGATCACTCCAGTGTTCAGCTGAAGCTCTACCCTCAAGTACCAATATTTTGCACATAGGAAAGCACATACCATTGACACCGTTATTCAAATAACTAGTTTGTTTGGTTATCAAAAATATTTTACATCAAAGGTAATAATTGTAATTGTGGTGCTGTCACCCAAAAGGTTATTAAAACATTTAAAATAAATTTTCAGAATGTTGCTCTGCATACTAGTTCTTGTTAGTTAAATTAGAATATGAATATCAAAAGAGCCGACACTGAGTTCCTCAGTCCAAATTGTAGACGGTACTTCCATATACGTTCCGAGGAATTTTAAGAGATTTATTTATTAAGAAAATACACTTCTAGCGCGTATTACATATTTGTTGTGTTAGACCACCCACCTATTAAACTAAGCGGACTTAGGAATCTCAAGAGCTATGAAAAATTTAAATTCATGGAGCTATACAATGTTTACTTTTAAAATTTCACGGCATTGAGAAACTGGAATATTTAAACTTTTGTTTCAAGTTTTCTGTTAGTAGGAACAATATATGTTCGTATGAGTTATATAAAATATATTTATGTGCGTTAAATTGATCTATTAAGTATATTACTAGTAACTGCTGGTGTCAATAACCGTGTTAATTGTACAACAATGACAAAACTGCAATAATATGTTAATTTAGTTAGAGACTAATTCCATTTTAGACGCTACATAAAAAATAAGATAATAAATGTGAGGTCAGTTCAAATATCAAATGTACTCAGATGTTTATGCATTTATTATACTGATGAACCACTATATACAATAATGATTAATATTGTGTTTAAAGTTTATTAAATAGAAACAAAGGCAATCTTATCTACACCATACAGTGTGGAATAGCCAAATGGAATAAATTAGATAACCAATAAAGGAGGACTTGTAAGGAAAAACGCTTGGACACGTCGATTTGAATTTTTAAATGCGCATCTTTCAACAAAAAAAAATATATAGGGTTTGTCATGTGACAGTGGCCAATACCAACTTTCTTATTTTAAATGCAAGCCCCTGTATATTATTTATTTTTCGGATTCTCCAGAAAATTCTAGACATAATTCATGTACAAATTATATATTACAAAAATTAACATTACAAAAAGAAAATTATTTTATTTCACAAATTCGCTACAGTACACAAAAACCTAATTAGTAATACTGATTATCTCTTGATAATGTTCAAAATGCTCGCCGCGAACGTCTTTTCAACATACTAATCTGCTTTTCTAACGTTATTCAACATCTAAGGCCCAGATCATACAATAGAGATTTCAGGCTTGACTGATCTAATTGAAAGCGTGATTAGTCCTTTTAGGTCACCTAAGTTCAGAGGTTTAGCTTTTTATTATGCACTTTTGACATGTCCCTATAAAAAGTAGTCCAATGGCATCAAGTCAAGAAATCGTGCTGGTGATTCTATAGATCTTTGCGTTCTATCCACCAATTTGGGAAAATTTGGTTCAGTATTGGCTGAAACCATATTGTATTGGCAGTAACTTTGTGGGTTTATTGGATCGACGTGTCCAAGCATTTTTCACTACAAGCTCTCCTTTTTTTGTTATCGAATTTATTCCATTTGACTGTTCCGCACTGTATAAGAAGTATATCTAACTAAAAATATAATTTAGTGTTCTCAAAATACAATCCCCAAATCCTCTTGAAGAACTATAGTAAATTATACTTAACCAGTGCCAAACTGCTTTTAAAATGTCAAGAATTGTTAGCAGTATAGGGGTGGTTGGGAAATTTAGGATCAATGATACATAAATGGGTAAAATCGATTGAAGTTTGAAATAATAAAAAGATCTATAACTTTATGTAAACCATTTTTGACACGACCTCAAACATATTGAGCAAAATGCTGATTTTTTTTTGTTTTTTATTTTACACTCCAAAAAAAATGTTTCGATTATAATAAAATTAGGCGAAAATGTATTTTTGTGTTTCATAATCGCAGTATTTTTTAATTACATATATTGAATATTTCGTCTTTTGCGAATTGAATTTAAAAGCTTTTAATTTTCAATACAAAAAGTTCAAAGACAAAATTTTTATTTTTAAAAATTCCAGGACAGCATTATTTTCCTGGTGTAAAAAAGCATACTATTAGTATGGAAAAATATCGACAAAAATTCAAAAAAAACTTTAAATTTATGTATTAAATTTAAATATCTTATGGGTACTATCCGTTTTTACTGAATCCACCAATTGGAATAAAAACCTAGAAAAGTTTTCGCAATTTAAACAAGTTACATTCAAGTTCGTCTAATTATAATTATGGGTTTAATTAAATCAATTGGTATGCAAATACAGACTAGATAGATACCATAAATAATGTTTACAGTAATTGACAATATACGTGATATAATTTTTATAATTTCGTGAAGTAGTTTTGGTTGCTTGTCTTTTGGAAGTTGTTCTAAGGCAGTATTAATCGGCTTATTATAAACATTTCAAATATTAAGTAAATCGGCCAATAGGTAGAGCTCTGCCTATCTAAATAAATTTTACTCTTTCAGAATTTGAGTTTCTCGAGCCATGTAGCATTTTGCCGGAAGTTTCGGCGTTATATGAAATGTCTGGATTTAACGCCAATTTTGTAACCTTATTACCATCGCATATTATCTAAAAATTTTGTTATGAGAAAAAATTTCAAACGTACTTTTTCAATGCTCCGTCACATTATAAGTGCGCAATTCAAATCATGCCGAAATATTAGACTGCTCGAGGATGACCTGTTACTGCTTAAATCGCTTTTGAAGGTGACCAAGTTATTGCCGAATGTTTATTATTAACTCTGACTCTCTTAACCATGACCATTTCGTTTCTTTGTACAATTTGGCTCACAGACCAAATTGTATTATTGCCTACGCAGTAAAAATGTTATTTAATGAGTTCACATTTGAATTGTTCCAAGCATACAAATCTTCTGGTGAATACGAAAATAATCATAAGCGATTGTTGGTGTCATTATGAACAAGGATCACAACAATGGTACTTCTAGAGAAGGAAGAAAACATTTTAGAAAACTAATTCAAATAGATTATCTTTACTTACTCTATTTATTTTCCCTTATTAAAACAAGCAAATCCACCTACTTCGTCTTAGAATTATAGATCTTTGTTAGTGACAGTTGACATTTTATTAGGTGGATATTAAATAAATTGCCTTAACAGTTGTTCCATTGTTTTCCAGATAAATGCCATAATAAAATATAACCAAACCATATATAAATAGGCAAAGACAAACAGTTCGGTACCATTTTCTCCTCTGTCCCTCAACCGATTTTTTTTATTTTTGTTTTCTATAGTAGCCATTGACGAGCTTCAGTGCAGAATATATAAAGAATCTTTATTTAAGTCTTTTAAAATAAGTAATTTAAAGATAAATTAATAACAAGTTGCTTAAGTCTTAATCTAATTTTGACAGCAGTCGACAATAAAAACCCAATGGTATACAATATTGTAGCGAAGTGTAAATTTACTTAAAATAATTGACTTTTACTTACGAAGCTCTGTATGCTCTAAAAACCTTCTTTTCTATTCATTTATGACGTTACCTTTTACAAAAACGATAACGACAGCAACTGTTAAAGTGACAAAATTGAATGTGTTTATAAGAAGTTCCAAATGAAAAGTTGTAGCAACCATTATCAAAAGGTACTAAAACACTCACGAGATGTAATATGCAAATGTATTTTTAATTATTTATATTTATGTCATGTGCAAATGAAACTTGAATAAGTATTACAGTATTAGTAATAAAATAAGACGAATCATTTTGCAGTTTCATTTGATATAAGGTAATATTTTAAATTAATTTTAACATGTCATCTAAAAACTAGTAGTCAGTCAAAAATTGTTTAATGTTTGTTTTAACGAGTTGTAATATGCTGCAAATATATTTTTATTAATTTATTTAATAATCTAATACAAATGTTTGTTTATTATATTTATTTGTAATTCTCGCAAACAGCGCTAGGTTTTGTCGAAATTCCATTTCGGGGTTTTGGCGTCTACAAATCGAGATTGTGACAATAATGATAGCTGTTTTGATATTCCAGGAGGGTCAATACAGAGTGATTTGGTGACCTACTTGAGAATGAAACTGCTCTTGAAGAATTATTTCAATACAAATTGATGTGCGGATCTTATAAGAATTTTATCACTATTTGATATTTTCTGGCATTACATTTTTACAGTTGAACCTTTGAAGATTTTAAAGTAAAAAGTGCTGGTTAGACGATTTTTGGATGAGTAAAATGTTATGTGTTCTCGTGTTAATTTGAGGAGTTACATATATGCATATATAAATTGACGGAGATATAAGGCGTTGTAGATTGTAATTATGCAGAGTGCTTCCAGATATGTTAGTAACCAAATGTTTGATTGGGCAGCCCATAAGCAGTTGCATACACAGAGTGTATTATATAAATATTGGATAGTTCAATACAATTTGTAGAGATATAACATAATAGAATGCAGTTTTCAATTCTAAGAAACTGTGTTTTATATCAAAGATTTTTAGACTTAAACTTGGTGATAATTAAGGACGTATGATCAAATAAGAATCTTAAAAATTGATTTCTGAAACATCCTTTTATCGAATGTAATTAATTTTCACACTTATTCGAACCGTAATAATAAAATAAGCACCTGGAGTTATTTCTTTAAAGCATTTGTACCTTGAAGGTAGAATAAAAATAAGCAGGAAATATCAACCAGGGCACGAGCATGTTCAAGAAATTTATAACAGATTTCTTTTCAAAATATAACGAGCCAAAGAAGTAATTACGCGGAAGGGCAGATGCACGCGCGGTCCATTCGCCACCTGCCTTATAGGCCAGGTGCAAGATGTACAAGACTCAGAGACCATTTTCAATAAAAGGTATTCTTTTTGGTTTGTTTGGATTTATAAATCATAAAATTATTAACTATTGTACTAAACCTCAGCTTTACTTAGTAAATGCATATTGATATATAGCCATTTCACCTGTATTTTACGATATTGATTAAACTGTTGTGTTTGATTTAATTAAAAGGAAGTAGCAAATTAAAGAACTTTCAGTTTTTACTTTTTATACTAAGCGATGAATCAGTATGCATGAACTGGTAGCCTTGTTGGTCGCGCTGGGAACTCAAACGACCTTTTATGGTGTTTATCAACAGTTGTTTCCATATCTGCTGCGTAGGTATATGTATTATGTGCTTTGCTTTAGTTATGAATTCATCTAAATGCTCTTAACGCTATTAAAATTTGTAAAAATGTTCGATTAATGAGTTAGAATTTAAATATTTGTTATTATCATTCAATTAGAAAAAGTGTTTTTGTGTTGGTTACTACGGACAATTTAAAAAATATAATAAAAGGCAACTGTCTGTTATTTTTTATGTATTAAAAGGTAATAAGCTTTTCCCTCGACGTTGTTAGTTTAAACAAACGGGGAGGATAAAAAAACAAAAACAGACTTCACAAAAGTAACTTAATAAGCAAAATATTATTTTTTTTCTAACGATATGTGACTACTGTTGAGAAATTATTTTAATTTGCTTATTTATAATATTGCAATCACGCTGTAATCATATTTCCCGAAAATATGTTGTGTTATCGATTAAAAAGACTTTCATAGTACAAATTAGGAAATACGCACCAAAAACGCAGTGTCCGGGAAATAGTCACTTACAGAGTTGCTAGATTACAGGATTTTCCCCAAAACTTTAAGGATTTTGTTGCCATTGGGGATTTTTTTTCACTGACAATGGCATCAGGTCTTCTTTTCTGATTAATCTCGATTCTGCTTGGGTGGGCATGATGGCCGAAGAAGGGTTAGACGATGTCGAAGAAAAAAACGTCAACCTCAATTTGATGATGAGCAACATGTATATCGAACAGTAGAATAGTATTCCTCAAGAAGAAATAGACCACCTTATCGAATCAATGCCAAGACGTGTTGGGAAGTGTATAGATAATGGCGCTGGTCAAACACATTATTAAGAAAGTTAATAATAAAAAAAAATACTTCTTAGTGTTTTTTATTCACATTTTAATCATTTACTCTTTACTATAGCATCTATGTTTTACCAAAACAATATTAAATATAAACATCTGAGTTTTGTGATTTTTTTATGAGTACAGAAATACTCGCGTAAAGAGAAAGCAGCTCATAATTCAATACGAAGTATATGTGAAAGCTTAGTGCTCCAACCACCATCCATGCGAGTTCTGTGTACGGCGGGTTGTATAACCTCAATACATAACGTTTGGAAATTTCGTTAAAACTTCTTATTTGTTTTCATACGTGAGTTCTCCACATTATCTCTTTATTATAATTTTGCAATGAAGATTCGGGAACTGAAAATTATAGTAAGCCCCTGTAATGCAAACTTAGAAAACTACAACTAATAAAAGTGTAGAACTTGATTGAACCTTAGTATACATATTTACGTTTACATCGGATCAATTTAATTCAGGTGTTTATTATTTATTCATAATAGTGAAATCACGCTGAGTATCGAAAAAGATAAAACCCAACCGACCAAAACCAGCCACATCCTTTTCAGTTGATGTAAATCCGTTAGAATTTAATTGTAACAGTTCCTGAGCTATTTTCATTTTCTTACTTGTGTAAAGTCTACTAGTCTCAAAAATAATTTCAAATTTTAAGTAACTTCAGAATCGTTGAAAGGTTTTTTTTAACTAAAAATCAATATGTAATTTAAACTAAATAAAAAAATACTCATTAAGTGCCACTAACCTAGATAGGTCAAAATATCACTACTTGAAAAAATAAGTATATTGTCCACCAAAATGTTGAAAAAAAAATTTACAGGCATCTTGAATTATGACAAATTTTCAGTTTTAAATTTGAACATTTACCATCTTGTATATTGTCAACTAAACACTTTAAAGGTTTATTTACACACATCAGTCTTATTGCCCAAACACTACTATTGAATTTAAAAATGTTTTCCTAGTGAATCCAATTTCTTAAAATATACTGACTGAATGCTCTAAGATCTGACGATACTATATTTACAACGAATTTTATTTTTTATTCTTACTGTGTTCAGTTCTTGATTTAGGAGTAGTTGCTGTTAATAGTATTACAGTTTCAAAAGTGTATTAATTCTCTACTGCGCCCTCCATGTTTCAAAATATGAACTTGGTTTTAATATAAAAAAAATATGAAAAATTTAACATAACCAAAGGCCGGTATATTCAGCGTCAAGTAAAGTTTCAATTAACCTTTTGCTCACTTAAATTTACTGGCAGGATGAACATTTATGAAGCATATGCACCTAAATTATTTTAGAAAGCTTAGAGCACGTACCTTCCGAAGATAGCCTGCAATGCAGAAAATCCTGGCAATGCTAGAAAGAGAGGGCAATAGAGACAGTAACAGACCATTTCACTTGGTGGGTGGAAGCAGTCAATGAACAACATGCTGATCATATTTCATTGGAATCAGATCCCAACCAAGTGAAATAGCCCTCTCTCTTTAGTCTTACCACGATATTTGTGCACTGATGGCTATCTCTAGAAGGTACAAGCTCTAAGTTAGAAAGAGGTAGAAAAGTAATTCATTATTCTGGGTTGGGTATGTTATTTTTTGATTTGTGCATGTTGTCAAAATGAAGAATAGAAGTAGAAGTATTTTACAGTAAAATTGAAAAACCGCTACAGTCTGACAAAGTTTAGTATTAAATTTTATCCATTTGATTCTAAAATACTTGAAAATTATGGAAAAAATAACAAAACAACGCTTTAATAAAGAAAAACAAGGAAAATGCATGGAAGAGCATACAGAAAAATTATAAATAAAATATAAGAGAAAGATTGTTTGAAAAATCATGTAAATTGAGAGTATTTCTATCAGGATAAGGGCAATAATTATACACCATAAATTCTTAACAAACCATTTTACAAAGTCCTAGACAGCCAAAAGAAGAAAACATCTGCCAATAAATCGATTTCCACAAAATAATCTTCTGTTGGTGAATCAAGAAATTGCGACAACTATACTGATAGTGAATCTCATTTCTTATTGTAGTTACCTTATGATACCTGATGTTAATACATTTTTTTGTTTGGTGGTAGGCTGATTAGTACAGCTAAATCTGTATTTGTGTCCATATATTACCAGGATATATAAAAATGAAATTTATTCTTATGAAAAAGATGATTAATTGATTAAAATTGAATCTCGAAATCTAAAATTCGAAAATTTCGTGAGGGGGGTTTGGAACCCCCAGATCCCCCCGCCCCCGTTGGCTGCGAGCTTTTCAACAATTAAGAAACCTTCTAAGCTAATAATTCTGATAAAAACATTGCAAATACGAAATAATAACGGCTGAATATAAAGAAAGCATCAACAACGGTAGTCCCGAAAACTCGATTCATGTAAAAGATTAAAGTTGACATGGTTCTGACTGGAAAAATCTTCGAACGAATGAATCCTACATAGGACACGATTGCTTGGCGCGTGGCAGTTATAATTCTACGGCATTACCGAGATATATTTGTCAGTGAATATATCAAAGAAATTAATCTACCAGTATGTACCACTAACAGTGAGGCCCTCTTTACCAGGGTGTGAATCTAAACTTATTGTGTCAATTAACTTTTATTCTGTCAAGTAAGACTATCAGCCACTTTACTTGAAGGTGAACACACAGGCCCTAAGACATTTTATAACCAATTAATATATAAATTTATTTCAATCCATTGGAAACAAGGTTTAAATCAACCTCTAAAACATTTGGTTTAAATTATTACATCAACATCCAGTGAGAGATATCCTAATAAAAATTAAATGTACCTGTCAGAAAAAATCTTAATAGAATTGTTTAAATTTTATGTCATAATTGATTTTACCAGTGTTCTCTTAAATCCCATTAAATGTGAATTTTAAGAGAATAACAAACAATAATCTTAAATATGCAAAAGCAATACAATCAAAACAACAAATATTTATTAGGATAAAAATGTTCTCACAGTTGCTTTAATCGCGCACCTACACAGAGGACAATCTTCTAGGTTAGGAGCACAGTTAACACAAGTTGTTAAATGTCCACATGGTAAAAACACTATCCCCACTTCCCCATCCATACAAATTTTACACAACCTAGCTTCCCTGAGTATTCTATTCTCTTCTTCTAATGATGCCGGTTTTTCCGGTTCTATACTACTTTTACTTAATGTTACACTAGGATCTTGTTGGCCCGATTGTGGGGTTTCTTTAGGAGATTTAGTTAAAGACTTTTTCATTAAATTAAGAATATCGGCAGAAACGCGTTGTTGGACGGCTGAATCTCCCGTATCTTCAGAAGATGAATAGCCTTCTTCGTCATGTTGGACATTAAGTGCCGCTTCTACCAAGGCATCAGCTTGCGAAAACGGTCGACCGGTTCGTTCTAATTTTTCTCGTATTGCACTTTTAACACGTTCGATATTTAAGCCTATACTTAAAGCTGCTAAAGCCTGTGGATCGGACAAATGTTCCAGAACTTCTTGCTCTGTCACTCGGCGTCGGGGTGTTTGAACAGCTATTTTTTCAGTCGGTCGATTCTGCAAGAATAAATCAATTATAGTACTGCAAAGAGTATTATTAATATCCTAAATTAACGAAAATTTTCTAAATAGTTACGCACGAAATAACTTCTAGAAACAGTTTAGTAAAGTATCTCAAAGATTTCAGGTGAAATATAACTTTTCACAAAATACTCTATAAAATTCTACTTTTTCTGCACTTTTATACAGAGTTTTGTCTAGAATTGTTAAGGTTAAGAAAATAAATTTGGTTCTAACATTAAAAGATATATCTTCTAATCTTCAAACCTTATTATGAAGAGATTTTTTGTATAAGTGCTGTTATAAGTAAAACTGAGTTTTTTCCTTGAATAAATTGATACACAATGAGATTACTGATGCTCCCTTAAACTTTATGTCTCTTTTTCACATTTCTTATTAAGAATTTGACACTTTTCCACTATATGTGTATACTTACTTAATTTAAGTAACTCAACTGAAAATATTGAGATTACATAAACAATAATATTTTACATATATCAAGAAATATGTATTATACTGTGAACTATGGCTACTTAGTAGCTTATTACATGGTAGTTACACATTCTTAAGGATTATTGAAATTTACATTTTTAGTTTTGACCCATGTTTATAGACAACTGAATTGAATTTTAAAAATTCCCCAGAAATATGTATTATGAAGAAACATAGGTTCTTAGATATTTAGCGCGCTTATAACATTTTAGCTATAAGTATGTATGTAAGAATTATTCTCACAAGATAGGATATGTAGAAGTCTTTAAAAAAACACCATAAAAATTGAGTGCTTGAAGTTATAATATCGGCCATTTGATCACATACTAAAACGCTTTGATACAAAATATCTTTCAAACTAATAGAATCAATCCACTCCACATATTTGTGTGTCTCAAAATAAAACACTTTAACAAATAAGGCTAAATTCTGGTTAATATATGAATCAAATCAAATAATATCAAGAAAAGAAATGTTTGTTTTTCACTTTTTTACTGAAAACCATGATATAAATTGAGTATCTCTATTAAAAAAAAACACTTTCAATCCGAAAAGGTCATTACTCAAGGCTGGTCGCCCACTTAAAGCTCCACAACTTTTATCTGAAACCTTATTCAAAATAATGGAGTCCACTCAACTCAAGGTAAATGCCCCACCCTATATATATGATTCATTTCTCTAGTCCCTCCTGAAATTTTTGGAGCCTGCCCTGTGACTGTAAAATTTATTATCCATTTCCAAACAGGCATATATGAAAATCAGTCCTATTCAGAGTTACATAATGTGCAGAGCCCTTTCTAGCAAACATACACATTTATTAAAGTTAATGTTAATATCTTTCAGGGTTTGCTTTTTTTCCTTGATACATATATATAAGGGCTAATAACCCAACTAATAACTGGGACAGAACTGGTTATTGATAAAAGAAGTTACCATTTATTTACTTTTATGTCAACCTAGTGTATTACACATAACATTTAATTGTTTTATTGTCTTTGATTGAAACTATTTAGTTCCAAAAATCTCCACTGGCAAATGACTTTAGCATTCAGTAAACAATAGTTACTGTCATAAGTATAGACAGAATACATATTAAACAGTGTGCATTCTTGCACTTTGTTTCACTTATCTTGGCAGCAATATAGTTGGACAGGCAAGTAATATATTTTAAAAACTTTATTATTATTTTATTTATATTTTAAGTATGATGTAACTGTTTCATAAACATGGGAAAATTATGTTATGAAAAAATATGTTAAATCCAATTGCAGATTTCAACATTTTTGCTGTACTACAGAAAATCAGTTGAGTCACACATTTAATGGATTTTTGATAAGATTACTTACATTGTATATTGTTCTAATTTCATCCAACAAATAGTGATCTGATACATTTAAACAAAATATTTATTGCCTGATTAATATAGACTCAGATGGATAGGAAAATTGTATATTTAGGTATATTTTTAAATTTAAATATTGCAAGCAATAACCACTGAGGTAATGAAGTCAATATAAATTTATAACTTAATATATATAAAGTTATATATAATTTTTTTGTGAAGTAAGTCTAGAGATATGTACATACATATGTACAGTTGTGTTTTATCTCAAAAATTTCATGCTGAATCTCATTTTTCAGGTAGCTAACTGTTTATTTTGATGTTTTCTATGGAAATAGGATTGTATATTGAAAGAAAAACTAAATGTCATAGATCAAACTTCCAATTTGCAATTTACATTTTCGATGCATATTTTGAAGCTATTGACAATGAAGTCAGAATCTACTTTGAAACATTTGGTTTTTCTTTTAATATACAGCTTTTTTTTCAACTGTGGTGCTATTTCCCAAGAAAACATCAAAATAATCAAGAATATGCCACAAATAACACTTAGAAGACAATTAGTAAATTGTTAATGTACATTTTACATTCCCCAAAGAATATAATAAAGGGACCACAGATCATATGATATGTCTTGCCAATTAACATTATCATTATAAAATATGAAATAAATTCCTATCTTCCAGTACTGTTTGTACATAATCAGTTTTAAAAAAGATAAGCCATTAATGCTTTGTGCACTGAAATCCCACCAAACTATTGCATTATGACTAGACATTTCTTTGAAATTCTCATCACTTCTGAAAATTGATTAGAATCCTGAGTCAGCTAGATTTTAATATCAGATAAGAGTGAACTTTTTCCTCTCAATTTGTGATTTTGATGTTTGTGTATAACCTAGTGGCTAGGGACAATATGGAATTGATATTCAGTGTCTAAAAACATGTTTTTTTTTCAAAAACACTCGATATACATTGGCTAAAATATATATTGTAATATATATTCAGTTTGTAAACTGAATGAATGATTGCATCAAAAAATGTATGTGGTGTTGTCCATATTTAATAAACTTATTTCAATATGCACAAAGTTTTAAAAGGCTTATAGATATTCATATTAAAAATCAAATACTAACCACATTTACTTGAGGTTGTTGGTCTAAAGCACAGGCTGCAACAAACTCTTGTCCCTTTATCAATCTAACAAATGAACAATTGGGAAACCATCTCGCATGTTCAGTCCAAGGATCATCATGAGGATCCCAATGCTTCAGTCCACCATCACAATGAAAACATCTCACTTGGTCTCCTACACCTTCATAGTAAAATCCAGCTTGGGCTAAAAAGTCAGGAGTCTGTATCAAATCTGAAGACCAACCAACATAAGACCTCAACCTTGACTCTACTGTTGCATATTTACTTCTCTTTGGACCTTTATGAGCTTGTACACCTAGTTCATCTAAAGTTTGTCCATTACTAATGATATTAACATTTGGAAATGATTTTTGAATAATGCCCCGTCTTAGGCTAGGGTTTTGGGGGTCAACATTAGAATTTTCTGATAGAATTCGTGGATTTATTACATTAATAACAAAAGGACAATTTGGAAAATGTCTTTGATGTTCTATGTCAGGATCATCACCTATAACCCAAGATCTCACAACTCCTTTGCAAAAAGCACAATGTGTGTTATCACCATCTTTCAAATAATAGAATCCTGCTCTTGCTAAACTTTCTGGTGAAACAATATTTGCCTTGGGCCAGTTCTCAAATGTAGCCAGTCTCCACTGCAGTGATTCCTGATATTGTTGATATGATGATGATGCAGTACTTGTGGGAGTAATGTGTGGGACATTTTCAGATTCTGCAGGATTTTGTACAAAAGAACAATTAGGGCTTAGATTTCGATGTCTTTCCATGACTTGATCTCCATAGTTCCATTCAGAGAGTTTTGCATGACATGAAAAACACTCTACCTCTAATCCATTTCTTGTAGCAAAGAAACCTGCTTTAGCTATTCGTTCTGGATTAACTGCAGCATTTTGGGGCCAATCACTAAAGGTCTGAAGACGATTTGCTTCGACATTCATTTTCATATATTTTATGTTACATCATGATGTATATTTAATCAAAAAATAATCGTTTATCATTGTTAATGTGAATTATCATTATAAAAATAATTTTTCACTTCTTGGAAATTATGAAAACAAAACAAAAATACAGATTTTAGTACTTTATTTCTACTTTTATATCTGACATGACATACTTCTTTGACATTAAGATTGACAGATATTGAATTTGACAAGTTTGACATTTGACATAGTATAGGTACAGGATATTAAACACTTAATAGTACGGTCAAATTATACAAACCCCATTTTTGCAAAATTGTTTTGAATTAAATAAAAACCAAATAGTTTTATTTTGGTGATATGAACATCTATATACTATATCTATACTACTCCATACTGGGTATGGACGATTTCGGGCCTTCTGGGTATCCTGACGCATTTGAAACTACTGCACTATTGTTAATAAAATATAATTACTTATTAAAATCATTTTTTCTGTATAACGTTTTTTTTATCATGGACCGCGTTGCAGTCAAATTGAGGCCAACGTAAACGCGATATGCGTGGTACTAGGTGGTATGTTAAGTCAATATGACAGCCGCAAACTAACAGATACAGAAAAGCATTCATTCTGTCCTTACTTGGTGAAAAATAAATTCATGCGATTGTAGTGGTTTTGGCCAGTTTTGGGTCATCTCATAGTTCAGTTTTTTTCTTAAAAATTGCGATTTATTGAGATGTACCTTTAAGATCGTTTCCCTGAGGCGTTGGAAGACTGTAACAAATTTACTAGGTGCTCTTATATTGAAGGAGAGAAAATTACAAGGTCATCTATCTATAAAAGCCAAATTTAAAGTAAACTTACGAAATTTATATCTAATGTACACAAACTTATGTTATAAAATTACTCCAAACAGCATTTTAATAATAACGATTCCTAAAAATAGAATATCTTATAGTTTATATTTATCTTCTAAAGTAATCAATATTTTTTATTTATTTTTGGAGCTTTTAGAAAGTGCTCAATTCTGTTTTACATTTTAAAAAAATTAAGGTATTTGTTTGTTGTATAAGAAATAATTGTTATTCTTTTTGAGTAGAGTCCTCTATTTGGTAGTAGTCAAAACATAACTGCCTTCGGTTCATTTTCAGACTATTTTAGTTTGACGATTTGTTAGTGGAGGACGCCACAATACAGAATAATTTATAAATTCAAATAATTTTATTTCTAGTCAAGAATAGGAGGATAGCAAGAAATTTAAGTTATCCCATTAAACTAAAAAGTATATATTAAGCTGTTGTGATACCACCTTACTCGTACGCATTACCACTGAGCCAACTAATGTTAAAAATGTTTGTCTTTAGAAGTTATATCTTGCACGTAATATATTTAGGCTATAAAATAATTTATCACATTTTGCCTTAGAGCATTTACTTTCTAGAGATAGCCTGCAGTGCACAAATGTCGTGGTAAGACTAAGGAGAGAGAGGGCAATAGAGAGGGCAAAAGGCTATTTCACTCGGTTGAGAGCTGCTTCCAATAAAGCATGTTGTTCATTGGCTGCGTCCACCCACTAAGTGAAATAGCCTCTTACTGTCTCTATTGCCCTCTCTTTCTAGCGTTGCCACGATTTTATGCTTGACAGGCTATATCTAGATGGTAAATGATCTAAGCATTTTGCTCACTTCCTTCGGAAGTATATGCTCTAAGTTCAATTTTCATAATTTCCTGTAAATTTTTGTCTATTGTGATTCGGACACAAGTCATGAAATTGCTGTATATTTCCAAACGTTTTGGGGTCTAGGTTAGACCATAGGTAAGAGATTTGTATATGTATAGGTTAGACCCCGTTGTTAATGGCAAAGAAACTGAAAAAGGGCACAATTTTAAAATGTAAAATTAAAATGTTTGACAATATACATCAATTTCGTGACTTCTGTTGTTATTTCCCAAAAAGTGCATAAGCATTGAAAAATATGCCACAAATATCCTTCAGAAAACAACAATAAATACTTATTAAATACAATACCAATTTATATATAAAGCACTTTTGTACGTACAAGTGTATTTCTCAAACCAACCGTCGCGTGACGCTACACATAGCTGAAAATTAAGATGGGTTGAACTATACAGTGGCTCTACACTTCAGACTGAAATGAAAAAACAATAACACCCAAAACTGACTTTACTGGGTGCTGCTACCAATGAAAGTTCAGCATAAAGTTCACTGACTGCTTCCACATACCAAGTGAGATATGATTTCATATACTTCATAAATTTTGGATATATGTAAATTTTTCTCTATTGTGATTTGGACATAGGTTGTGCTACTCATCGCCAGAGGACAGAACAGTCTTACATGAAATTAAATTTTAGGTTTTACTTTCATAAAAACGTATTTGTACTTGAAAAGAATGCTAATGGTGTATCCCTAACAAATGTATTTTATATTTTAGCAAGTTACAGATTAATATGTTGCCAATATTAATTTTCACTGCACATTGACGGACTTAGTTGACTAAAGACAATAGCCAGTTCTGAGGGTATTCGAGTCATTTTAAATTGTTAAATCTTATATTCAAATATTTTTAGCAGAAATGAAAGACAGTAATAAAACTTCAAACATCAAATACAGCATATGGGATCAGCTTGCAACCAATGCATTTTGCCGACCCACAAAAAGTAGGTTTTGGGTGCCGCACAATTAAAATCCTACCAGGGACGCTCATGACTTGAACTAACTGTATGGAAAACTTATTAGGGCTATTATGATCAAATAAGGTAATTTTTCATAAAAAATGAGTAGAGTATTTAACAAATATTATTTGTAGCCAAGAGAAGAAAGAGAATGTTATGTTGTTTAAATTATGGGATTGATATAAAGATGAGCTCGACAGTAACTAAAAATTGGAAGTCATGAAATAATTGTAAATTACTACCACCCTTCATATACATTTATTATGTGTCTGTGATTTTTACTCCTTTAATTATTCCCAATTTACTTGTCAGGGATTTAGATTATATCTATATATTTTGTTGCAATATTTGTTGGGAATCCTTAGCAGTTAAAAAATAAAGAGAATTTTCTTTATTGCTTGCCCCTTTATTTACCTAAACTAATTTACCAGTGAATGGTCTGTATGTTTTTTTTCCTATATAAAAGTGTTTTATTCAATTTGAAATCTATATAAATGTGTGAAATTTGTTGCTTTAGCTAACCTTAATTATTAAATTTTGATTCTAAGTTAACAAAGAATTGAATTCAGTCATCTCATTTCCCAATACTTGTTGCATTTGTGTATTATACTTATTATACAAAAGGATACTTTAAAATTTAAACACATCCCTTTAGGCATATTGAAAAATTTGAAATTTTATTAAATCCACATTAAAGTTAAAACATTAGTAATGCTAGAAAAGACCGACAGAACTGAAAATCAATTAGAAAATAATGAGGATTTGAGAAGATTGACTTTAACTCTGTTTTGTGTTCAGATTTTACCAAAAATTTTACAAATTTTTTTGACAACTTGGCAGTAAAAATGTTAGACTTTATTAGATAGTTAATCCTAAAATAAATTTAAAAAGTATGAGATCAATATTAATGGCCGTGTTCTAGTATTTACTGCATAGAACTGGTAATTGTAAGGTGTGTGCAACTTATTCTAATTGTTTACAATTAAATATACAAGTAAATAGTTATAATTCACATATACAAAAAAATAAAAATATGAATTAATTTTGAGTAGGATCCAATTTCATAAGGCCATTTTTTTGTTTACTTAAAAAATTAAAATATACTAGTGATTTGGAAAACTGACTTTAACTCTACAAATATGTAATTTATTATGTTGGAAACTATTAAAAATTCCTTGACAGGACATTTCAAGCCAGTGGCGGCTCCAGCGGATGGTCTCAGGGGGCACTAGAATGCCATCAGAGTATATGGGTGAATCAATCATATATATGTGACCTTAGTATCTCCCCTCTTGGAGCTGCTAATGTTGAAGTTCTGGAACAACGTAATTTGCAAGTTCACTCTAGAGCTTAGGGTCTAGAAGTTTAGGAGACATTTTTTTTAATAGCTAGCGAACTGTTATATGGCAAGAAAGTCGGTTTGCAATGGATTTGAAGGTAATTCTAAGGTCTAGAACTACTTAGTTTAATGTTTTTCCGTAGAGCTTATAGATATTATTTAGAAGAAAATGAGTTTTTTGAAAATATTCATCCCTTAGGAAAGTTGGGCCCAGTAGAATTTAAGATCTTTTTAAACTCTATAAGTAGTTGAATTATTTTTCTCTAGAGCTTAAAGTGCAGTAAAAAAAATGAATTTTTGTAAATAAGTCAGAAACTGTTCGTCAAAAAAGTCGTTTTTAGTCCAGGAGTAATTAGATGAAAAATCTATTATCGAAAATATCTCGAAAACTGTTGATATTTATTTAATATTTTTCTTATAGTCAGCAAAAAAAATGTGGTACAAATGTGTAATTTACAATTTTTATAACAACTTACAAACTGACATATACCACAAAATTTACACGTCGACCGGTCTAGTATCTATTGCGCGCTATTTACACGTTTATCAGTCTAGTAGTCACTAATACGCTAGTTACACGACAACGGTCTACTAGCCACTAACATTCTGTTTACACATCAATCGGTCTAGTAGCCAAAGCCACGCTATTTACACGTCATTTGGTCTGGTTGCTGCTTCCACGCTATATTTACTCTTAGTGGCCACCACTATGGTATTTACTCGTCACATGGTCTTGTAGCCACTACAACGCTTTTACATGATACTAGGCCTAGTAGTCACTACCACGTCAATTGATCTACTAGCCACTCTACCACGCTATTAACATGTCAATGAGTCTAGTAGTCACTACCACGCTATTTCCACGTCAATTGGTCTAGTGGCCACTACCACGATATTTACACGTCAAACGGTCTAGCAGACAGTACTACGCTATTTACACGTCGAATGGTTGATCTAGTGACCACCACCATGCTATTTACCCGTCACATGGTCTAGTAGCCACTACCACGTTTTTTAAACGCCAAGTGATCTAGTAGCCACAACAACGCTATTTACAAGTTGAAAGGTCTAGTTGTCACTCCCACGCTATTTACACGTCGTATGGTCTAGTAGCCACTCCCACGCTATTTACACGTCTATAGGTCTAGTAGCCACTCCCACGGTATTTACACGTCGATTGGTCTAGTAGCCACTCCCATGCTATTTACACTTCGATAGGTCTAGTAGCCACTCCCATGCTATTTACTCGTCAATCGGTCTAGTAGTCACTCCCACGCTATTTACACGTCAAACGGTCTAGTAGCCACTCCCACGCTATTTACACGTCAATCGGTCTAGTAGCCACTCCCACGTTATTTACACGTCAAACGGTCTAGTAGCCACTCCCACGCTATTTACACGTCAATCGATCTAGTAGCCACTCCCATGCTATTTACACGTCGATAGGTCTAGTAGCCACTCCCACGCTATTTACACGTAAACGGTCTAGTAGCCACTCCCACGCTATTTACGCGTCAATAGGTCCAGTAGCCACTCCCACGCTATTTACACGTCAATTGGCCTAGTAGCCACTCCCACGCTATTTACACGTCAATTGGTCTAGTAGCCACTCCCACACTATTAACACGTCGATCGGTCTAGTAGCCACTCCCGTGCTATTTACACGTCGATAGGTCTAGTAGCCACTCCCACGATATTTACACGTCAATCGGTCTAGTAGCCACTCCCACGCTATTTACACGTCAATCGGTCTAGTAGTCACTCCCACGCTGTTTACACGTCAATTGGTCTAGTAGCCACTCCCACGTTATTTACACGTCAAACGGTCTAGTAGCCACTCCCACGCTATTTACACGTCCAATGGTCTAGTAGCCACTCCACGCTATTTACACGTCAAACTGTCTAATAGCCACTCCCACGCTATTTACGCGTCAATAGGTCCAGTAGCCA
This sequence comes from Octodonta nipae, assembly GCA_034190945.1. Taxonomy (NCBI): domain Eukaryota; kingdom Metazoa; phylum Arthropoda; class Insecta; order Coleoptera; family Chrysomelidae; genus Octodonta; species Octodonta nipae. Next base: position 105,562,605 of record CM067222.1, on the reverse strand, counting down.
CTCCCACGCTATTTACACGTCAATCGTTCTAGTAGCCACTCCCCGCTATTTACACGTCGTATGGTCTAGTAGCCACGCCCACGCTATTTACACGTCATATGGTCTAGTAGCCACTCCCACGTTATTTACACGTCAAACGGTCTAGTAGCCACTCCCACGTTATTTACACGTTAATTGGTTTAGTAGCCACTCCCACGCTATTTACACGTCGTATGGTCTAGTAGCCACTCCCACGTTATTTACACGTCAAACGGTCTAGTAGCCACTCCCACGTTATTTACACGTTAATTGGTTTAGTAGCCACTCCCACGCTATTTACACGTCGTATGGTCTAGTAGCCACTCCCACGTTATTTACACGTCAAACGGTCTAGTAGCCACTCCCACGCTATTTACACGTCAATCGGTCTAGTAGTCACTCCCACGCTGTTTACACGTCAATTGGTCTAGTAGCCACTCCCACGCTATTTACACGTAAACGGTCTAGTAGCCACTCCCACGCTATTTACGCGTCAATAGGTCCAGTAGCCACTCCCACGCTATTTACACGTCAATTGGCCTAGTAGCCACTCCCACGCTATTTACACGTCCATTGGTCTAGTAGCCACTCCCACACTATTAACACGTCAATCGGTCTAGTAGCCACTCCCGTGCTATTTACACGTCGATAGGTCTAGTAGCCACTCCCACGATATTTACACGTCAACCGGTCTAGTAGCCACTCCCACGCTATTTACACGTCAAATGATCTAGTAGCCACTCCCACGCTATTTACACGTCCAATGGTCTAGTAGCCACTCCCACGCTATTTAGACGTCAACTGGTATAGTAGCCACTCCTACGCTATTTACATGTCAATTGGTCTCTAGTAGCCACTCCCGGTCTATTTACACGTCTTGGTCTAGTAGCCACTCCCACGCTATTTATACGTTAATCGGTTCTGCGCTTAGAGCATATACTTCTGGAGGAAGCGAACAAAATGTGATAAATTAAAAAAAAAAAAAGATTATGAATATATGTAATCTTAAACATTTTGTTAGTTTCATCTTTCGCTGGATTAGCTTCAGTTTCTTAACAGTCGCATTTTGGTTAGAAACAAAATTATTTTGATTTTAATCATTTAGAGGTGTGCCGCCCTCTACTCACCAACGGTCAAACTAATGTAGTAGCAATATGAATATAATTGCAGAATTATACCACTTTAAGTCAACATCAAAAACCTACCATGTGTGTTTTACTACTACCCAATAGATGAAGCCACTCAAAAAGAATGAAAATATGTGAAAATTGATATTCCAATTATATACATATTCATCTGACTTGCTGAAATTTAGAATACATTTGTTAGAAACACCTTTAACATTCTTTTCAATTATAAATACGTATTTATGAAATTAAAATTTAAAACAAAAAAATGCAAAAGTGTAAAACTGAGCTGTTCTCTGGTGATGATTAGCAACCTTAGATCATATACCATCTAGATATAGCCTGTCAGGCATTAAATCGGGGCAACGCTAGAAAGAGAGGGCAATAGAGACGGTAAGAGGCTATTTCACTTAGTAGGTGGATGGTCGGTGGACGCAGTCAATGAACAAGATGCTTTAATGGAAGCAGCTCCCAACCGAGTGAAATAGCCTCTTGCCCTCTATATTGCCCTCTCTCTCTCCTTAGTTTTACCACGACATTTGTGCAATGCAGGCTATTTCTAGAAAGTAAATGCTCTAAGTTAGCAACAGATGGAGTCTGAATCACAATAGACAAACATTTACATAAAACTAAACCTTACTTCTGAAGGAAGTGAACAAAATGTGATAAATTATTAAAAAAAAAGATTATTATAATATATATAAATATTTTGTTAGTTTCATTTTTCGCTGGATTAGCTCCAGTTTCTTAATAGTCTCATTTTTGGTTAGAAATAAAATTATTTTGATTTTAAATCATTTAGAGGTGTGCCGCCCTCTACTCACTAAAGGTCAAACTAATGTAGTAGCGATATGAACATAATTCCAGAATTATACCACTTTAAATCAACATCGAAAACCTGCCATGTGTGTTTCACTACTTCCCAATAGATGACGCCACTCAAAAAGAATAAAAATATTTTCATATTATAAACAATTAAATTGGTCAACATGCTTGGAAAATTGATATTCCAATTATATACATATTAATCTGATTTGCTGAAGGTTAGAATACATTTATTAGAAACACCTTTAACATTCTTTTCAATTATAAATACGTTATTATAAAATTAAAATTTTAAGCCCAAAAATGTAAGACTCTGCTGTTCTGCGCTTAGAGCATATACTTCTGGAGGAAGCGAACAAAATGTGATAAATTATTAAAAAAAAAGATTATTAATATATATAAACATTTTGATAGTTTCATCCTTCGCTGGATTAGCTTCAGTTTCTTAATAGTCTCATTTTTGGTTAGAAATAAAATTATTTTGATATTAAATCATTTTGAGGTGTGCCGCCCTCTACTCACTAACGGTCAAACTAATGTAGTAGCGATATGAATATAATTGCAGAATTATACCACTTTAAGTCAACATCAAAAACCTGCCATGTGTGTTTCACTACTACCCAATGATGACGCAACTCAAAAAGAATGAAAATATTTTCATATTATTAACAATTATATTGGTCAATGTGCTGTGAAAATTGATATTCCAATTATATACATATTAATCTGACTTGCTGAAATTTAGAATACCTTTGTTAGGAACACCTTTAACATTCATTTCAATTATAAATACGTTTTTATAAAATTAAAATTTTAAACCAAAAATTGCAAAAATGTAAGACTGCTGTTCTGCGTTTAGAGCATATACTTCTGGAGGAAGCGAACAAATTGTGATAAATTATTAAAAAAAAAGATTATGAATATATGTTATCTTAAACATTTTGTTAGTTTTATCCTTCACTGGATTATCTTCAGTTTCTTAATAGTCTCATTTTTGGTTAGAAATAAAATTATTTTGATTTTAAATTTTTTTGAGGTGTTCCGTTCTCTACTCACTAACGGTCAAACTAATGTAATAGCGATATGAACATAACTGCAGAATTATGCCACTTTGTCATCAAAAACCTGTCATGTGTGTTTCACTACTACCCAATAGATGACGCTACTCAAAAAGAATAAAAATATTTTCATATTGTAAATAATTAAATTGGTCAAAGTGCTTTGAACATTGATATTCCAATTATATACATATTAATCTGATTTGCTGAAATTTAGAATACATTTGTTAGAAACACCTTTAACATTATTTTCAATTATAAATACGTTTTTATAAAATTAAAATTTTAAACCAAAAAATGCAAAAAAGTAAGACTTTGCTGTTCTGTGCTTAGAGCATAAACTTTTGGAGGAAGCGAACAAAATGTGATAAATTATTAAAAAAAAAGATTATTAATATATATAAACATTTTGTTAGTTTCATCCTTCGCTGGATTAGCTTCAGTTTCTTAATAGTCGCATTTTTGGTTAGAAATAAAATTATTTTGATATTAAATCATTTTAAGGTGTGCCTCTCTCTACTCACTAACGGTCAAACTAATGGAGTAGCGATATGAATATAATTGCAGAATTATACCACTTTTAGTCAACATCAAAAACCTAAAATGTGTATTTTACTACTACCCAATAGATGACGCAACTCAAAAAGGATAAAAATATTTTCATATTATAAACAATTAAATTGGTCAACGTGCTGTGAAAATTGATATTCCAATTAAATACATATTAATCTGACTTGCTGATATTTAGAATACATTTGTTAGAAACACCTTTAACATTCTTTTCAAATATAAATACGTTTTTATAAAATTAAAATTTTAAACCAAAAATTGCAAAAATGTAAAACTGCTGTTCTGCGTTTAGAGCATATACTTCTGGAGGAAGCGAACAAATTGTGATAAATTATTAAAAAAAACATTATGAATATATGTTATCTCAAACATTTTGTTAGTTTTATCCTTCACTGGATTATCTTCAGTTTCTTAATAGTCTCATTTTTGGTTAGAAATAAAATTATTTTGATAATAAATCATTTTGAGGTGTGCCGCCCTCTACTCACTAACGGTCAAACTAATGTAGTAGCGATATGAATATAGTTGCAGAATTATACCACTTTAAGACAACATCAAAAACCTACCATGTGAGTTTTACTACTACCCAATAGATGATGCCACTCAAAAAGAATAAAAATATTTTCAGGTTATAAACAATTATATTGGTCAATGTTCTGTGAAAATTGATATTCCAATTATATACATATTAATCTGACTTGCTGAAATTTAGAATACCTTTGTTAGGAACACCTTTAACATTCATTTCAATAATAAATACGTTTTTATAAAATTAAAATTTTAAAGCAAAAATTGCAAAAATGTAAGACTTTGCTGTTCTCCGTTTAGAGCATATACTTCTGGAGGAAGCGAACAAATTGTGATAAATTATTTAATAAAAAGATTATGAATATATGTTATCTCAAACATTTTGTTAGTTTTATTCTTCACTGGATTATCTTCAGTTTTTTAATAGTTTCATTTTTGGTTAGAAATAAAATTATTTTTATTTAAAATCATTTATAGGTGTGCCGCCCTCTACTCACTAACGGTCAAACAAATGTAATAGCGATATGAATATAATTGCAGAATTATACCACTTTAAGTCAACATCGAAAACCTGCCATGTGTGTTTCACTACCACCCAATAGATGACGCCACTCAAAAAGAATAAAAATATTTTCATATCATAAACAATTAAATTGGTCAATGTGCTTTGAAAATTGATATTCCAATTATATACATATTAATCTGACTTGCTGAAATTTAGAATACATTTGTTAGAAACACCTTTAATATTCTTTTCAATTATAAATACGTTTATATAAAATTAAAATTTTAAACCAAAAATTGCAAAAATGTAAGACTGCTGTTCTGCGTTTAGAGCATATACTTCTGGAGGAAGCGAACAAATTGTGATAAATTATTAAAAAAAAACATTATGAATATATGTTATCTCAAACATTTTGTTAGTTTTATCCTTCACTGGATTATCTTCAGTTTTTTAATAGTCTCATTTTTGGTTAGAAATAAAATTATTTTGATTTTAATTCATTTTGAGGTGTTCCGCCCTCTACTCACTAACGGTCAAACTAATGTAGTAGGGATATGAATATAATTGCAGAATTATACCACTTTAAGTCAACATCAAAAACCTACCATGTGTGTTTTACTACTACCCAATAGATGACGCCACTCAAAAAGAATAAAAATATTTTCATGTTATAAACAATTAAATTGGTCAACGTGCTTTGAAAATTGATATTCCAATTATATACATATTAATCTGACTTGCTGAAATTTAGAATACATTTGTTAGAAACACCTTTAACATTCTTTTCAAATATAAATACGTTTTTATAAAATTAAAATTTTAAACCAAAAATTGCAAAAATGTAAGACTGCTGTTCTGCGTTTAGAGCATATACTTCTGGAGGAAGCGAACAAATTGTGATAAATTATTAAAAAAAAACATTATGAATATATGTTATCTCAAACATTTTGTTAGTTTTATCCTTCACTGGATTATCTTCAGTTTTTTAATAGTCTCATTTTTGGTTAGAAATAAAATTATTTTGATTTTAAATCATTTTGAGGTGTTCCGCCCTCTACTCACTAACGGTCAAACTAATGTAGTAGGGATATGAATATAATTGCAGAATTATACCACTTTAAGTCAACATCAAAAACCTACCATGTGTGTTTTACTAGTACCCAACAGATGACGCCACTCAAAAAGAATAAAAATATTTTCATGTTATAAACAATTATATTGGTCAATGTGGCTGTGAAAATTGATATTCCAATTATATACATATTAATGTGACTTGCTGAAATTTAGAATACAGTTTTTAGAAACACCTTTAACATTCTTTTCAATTATAAATACGTTTTTATAAAATTAAAATTTTAAACCAAAAATTTCAAAAATGTAAGATTTTGCTGTTCTGCGCTTAGAGCATATACTTCTGGAGGAAGCGAACAAAATGTGATAAATTATTAAAAAAAATATTTTGAATATACATAATCATTTTGTTAGTTTCATCCTTCGCTGGATTATCTTCAGTTTTTTAATAGTCTCATTTTTGGTTAGAAATAAAATTATTTTGATTTTAAATCATTTTGAGGTGTGCCGCCCTCTACTCACTAACGGTCAAACTAATGTAGTAGCGATATGAATATAATTGCAGAATTATACCACTTTAAGTCAACATTAAAAACCTACCATGTGTGTTTTACTACTACCCAATAGATGACGCCACTTAAAAAGAATAAAAATATTTTCATGTTATAAACAATTAAATTGGTCAACGTGCTTTGAAAATTGATATTCCAATTATATACATATTAATCTGACTTGCTGAAATTTAGAATACATTTGTTAGAAACACCTTTAACATTCTTTTCAAATATAAATACGTTTTTATAAAATTAAAATTTTAAACCAAAAATTGCAAAAATGTAAGACTGCTGTTCTGCGTTTAGAGCATATACTTCTGGAGGAAGCGAACAAATTGTGATAAATTATTAAAAAAAAACATTATGAATATATGTTATCTCAAACATTTTGTTAGTTTTATCCTTCACTGGATTATCTTCAGTTTTTTAATAGTCTCATTTTTGGTTAGAAATAAAATTATTTTGATTTTAAATCATTTTGAGGTGTTCCGCCCTCTACTCACTAACGGACAAACTAATGTAGTAGGGATATGAATATAATTGCAGAATTATACCACTTTAAGTCAACATCAAAAACCTACCATGTGTGTTTTACTAGTACCCAACAGATGACGCCACTCAAAAAGAATAAAAATATTTTCATGTTATAAACAATTATATTGGTCAATGTGGCTGTGAAAATTGATATTCCAATTATATACATATTAATGTGACTTGCTGAAATTTAGAATACAGTTTTTAGAAACACCTTTAACATTCTTTTCAATTATAAATACGTTTTTATAAAATTAAAATTTTAAACCATAAAATGTAAAAATGTAAGATTTTGCTGTTCTGCGCTTAGAGCATATACTTCTGGAGGAAGCGAACAAAATGTGATAAATTATTTAAAAAAATATTTTGAATATACATAATCATTTTGTTAGTTTCATCCTTCGCTGGATTATCTTCAGTTTTTTAATAGTCTCATTTTTGGTTAGAAATAAAATTATTTTTATTTAAAATCATTTATAGGTGTGCCGCCCTCTACTCACTAACGGTCAAACAAACGTAATAGCGATATGAATATAATTGCAGAATTATACCACTTTAAGTCAACATCGAAAACCTGCCATGTGTGTTTCACTACTACCCAATAGATGACGCCACTCAAAAAGAATAAAAATATTTTCATATTATAAACAATTAAATTGGTCAACGTGCTTTGAAAATTGATATTCCAATTATATACATATTAATCTGACTTGCTGAAGGTTAGAATACATTTATTAGAAATACCTTTAACATTCTTTTTAATTATAAATACGTTTTTATAAAATTAAAATTTAAAACAAAAAAATGCAAAAGTGTAAAACTGAGCTGTTCTCTGGTGATGATTAGCAACCTTAGATCATATACCATCTAGATATAGCCTGTCAGGCATTAAATTGAGGTAACGCTAGAAAGAGAGGGCAATAGAGACGGTAAGAGGCTATTTCACTTAGTAGATGGATGGTCGGTGGACGCAGTCAATGAGCAAGATGCTTTAATGGAAGCAGCTCCTAACCGAGTGAAATAGCCTCTTGCCCTCTATATTGCCATCTCTCTCCTTAGTTTTACCAAGACATTTGTGCACTGCAGGTTATTTCTAGAAAGTAAATGCTCTAAGTTAGCAACAGATGGAGTCTGAATCACAATAGACAAACATTTACATAAAACTAAACCTTACTTCTGAAGGAAGCTAACAAAATGTGATAAATTATTTAAAAAAAAGATTATGAATATATGTTATCTTAATCATTTTGTTAGTTTTTTGTTTCGCTAGATTACCTTCAGTTTCTTAATAGTCGCATTTTTGGTTAGAAATAAAATTATTATTTAAAATCATTTTGAGGTGTGCCGTTCTCTACTCACTAACGGTCAAACTAATGTAGTAGCGATATGAATATAATTGCAGAATTATACCACTTTAAGTCAACATCAAAAATCTGCACTGTGTGTTTCACTACTACCCAATAGATGACGCCACTCAAAAAGAATGAAAATATTTTCATATTATTAACAATTATATTGGTCAATGTGCTGTGAAAATTGATATTCCAATTATATACATATTAATCTGACTTGCTGAAATTTAGAATACATTTGTTAGAAACACCTTTAACATTCTTTTCAAATATAAATACGTTTTTATAAAATTAAAATTTTAAACCAAAAATTGCAAAAATGTAAGACTGCTGTTCAGCGTTTAGAGCATATACTTCTGGAGGAAGCGAACAAATTGTGATATATTATTAAAAAAAACATTATGAATATATGTTATCTCAAACATTTTGTTAGTTTTATCCTTCACTGGATTATCTTCAGTTTTTTAATAGTCTCATTTTTGGTTAGAAATAAAATTATTTTAATTTTAAATCATTTTGAGGTGTGCCGCCCTCTACTCACTAACGGTCAAACTAATGTAGTAGGGATATGAATATAATTGCAGAATTATACCACTTTAAGTCAACATCAAAAACCTACCAAGTGTGTTTTACTACTACCCAACAGATGACGCCACTCAAAAAGAATAAAAATATTTTCATGTTATAAACAATTATATTGGTCAATGTGGCTGTGAAAATTGATATTCCAATTATATACATATTAATGTGACTTGCTGAAATTTAGAATACATTTTTTAGAAACACTTTAACATTCTTTTCAATTATAAATACGTTTTTATAAAATTAAAATTTTAAACCAAAAAATGCAAAAATGTAAGACTTTGCTGTTCTGCGCTTAGAGCATATACTTCTGGAGGAAGCGAACAAAATGTGATAAATTATTAAAAAAAAGATTATGAATATATATAATCATTTTGTTAGTTTCATCCTTCGCTGGATTAGCTTCAGTTTCTTAATAGTCGCATTTTTGGTTAGAAATAAAATTAATTTGATTTTAATCATTTTGAGGTGTGCCGCCCTCTACTCACTAATGTTCAAACTAATGTAATAGCGATATGAACTTAATTGCAGAATTATACCACTTTAAGTCAACATTGAAAACCTGTCATGTGTGTTTCACTACTACCCAATAGATGACGCCACACAAAAAGAATGAAAATATATTCACATAAAGAAATTATATTGGTCAATGTGCTGTGAAAATTGATATTCCAGTTATATACATATTAATCTGACTTGAAATTTACAATACATTTGTTAGAAACACCTTTAACATTCTTTTCAATTATAAATACGTATTTATGAAATTAAAACTTAAAACAAAAAAATGCAAAAGTGTAAAACTGAGCTGTTCTCTGGTGATGATTAGCAACCTTAGATCATATACCATCTAGATATAGCCTGTCAGGCATTAAATCGGGGCAACGCTAGATATAGAAGCAAAAGAGACGGTAAGGGGCTAATTCACTTAGTAGGTGGATGGTCGGTGGACGCAGTCAATGAACAAGATGCCTTAATGGAAGCAGCTCCCAACCGAGTGAAATAGCCTCTTGCCCTCTATATTGCCCTCTCTCTCCTTAGTTTTACCACGACATTTGTGCACTGCAGGCTATTTCTAGAAAGTAAATGCTCTAAGTTAGCAACAGATGGAGTCTGAATCACAATAGACAAACATTTACATAAAACTAAACCTTACTTCTGAAGGAAGCGAACGAAATGTGATAAATTATTAAAAAAAAGATTATGAATATATGTTATCTTAATCATTTTGTTAGTTTTTTGATTCGCTAGATTACCTTCAGTTTCTTAATAGTCGCATTTTTGGTTAGAAATAAAATTATTTTTATTTAAAATCATATTGAGGTGTGCCGCCCTCTACTCACTAACGGTCAAACTAATGTAATAGCGATATGACTATAATTGCAGAATTATACCACTTTAAGTCAACATCGAAAACCTGCCATGTGTGTTTTACTACTACCCAATAGATGACGCCACTCAAAAAGAATAAAAATATTTTCATGTTATAAACAATTATATTGGTCAATGTGCTGTGAAAATTGATATTCCAGTTATATACATATTAATCTTACTAGAAATTTACAATACATTTGTTAGAAACACCTTTAACATTCTTTTCAATTATAAATACGTTTTTATGAAATTAAAATTTAAAACAAAAAAATGCAAAAGTGTAAAACTGATCTGTTCTCTTGTGACGATTAGCAAAAGCTAGCGCCTGAATCACAATAGACAAACATTTACATAAAAACTAAACTTACCCTTAGAGCATATACTTCTGGAGGATGCGAAGAAAATGTTATATATTATAAAAAAAGATTATGAATATATGTTATCTTAAACATTTTGTTAGTTTTATCCTTTGCTGGATTAGTTTCAGTTTCTTAACAGTCGCATTTGTGGTTAGAAATTAAATTATTTTGTGTGTGTTTTATTACTACCCAATAGATGATACAACTCAAAGAGAATGAAAATATTCTCATATTATAAACAAATTAGCTGAATTTTATTTAAATGAAATATTGAAGGATTTGTCGAAATTACTTTCTAGAAGATCTAATATTAAATGAAACAAAAAATAGTTTAGAGGGTCAATATAAAACATACATCTTAACTTTATATTAATAAAAGTTTTTATAGATGTTTAAAATTAGCTAACGATTTCGGAAGTTTACTGTTTTTTCTATCCATATTTTATATTTAGTTGAACTCACCTGGTGTGGAATAATCAAACGAAATTACTCATAATGTTAACTTATATTTGCAAATATTATAATGTTAACTTATATATGCTAATTTAATTAATCCTTCTGTTGGCATAGATTCTCGTAAACCGAGCAATAAGTTGCTCATTTTTATACCCTCAGACAAAGATAAATATAAAATTGCAGTAGTGAGAAACTGCTTGCTTATATAATTAATGCCAACATAATGCAGTATGTTCTTGTACAGAATTTAAGCTTTTCATTCTTGATAAATTTCAGAATTATATTTATTAATAAATATCACAGTAAATTAACGTTTTTTTTTTATATATTTTTACTTGTCTCGCCCCCTTCAAACCAATAGCTACATTAAATAGTTGGTAAATCTGTAAGTATGTTTTTTTTTGAATTTCATGTGTTACTAACGAATTTAGATTTTTCTAAGTTCTGTTTTCATTGGTGTTGCACTGGAGCAGAGTGAATTTTTTGGTAAATATGTGAATTGCTAACAGGGTATTTGTTTAATTAGTCAGCTTTTAATAGGCTTGTTCATTATTTAATAGTGAAATGTTGGTTGCCTACACTCAGGGGTAATTGTAATTAGATACACGTTTTTTAAATTCAATTGGGGTAAACTATATTAAAATACTTTAAATCAAGAACAATGTCAACATATGTTATCCTGTAGGTAATTAGGTATCATTGTTACTCCTCATTACATACTTTAACCCTCATCCAATTCTGTGGGACAATTTTGATCGCATTTCGAGCAATAAAGCGGCACACTTGGCTCAAAAGAAAACAGTGACTAAAAAACATAAACTAACAGGACATATTTCAAAACAAAAACTTGCTGTCAGCTCACTCCCTCAGACGACTGTCCACAACTTTTCTGACTTCTCCTTAGACTCTACCAGTTTACATGTCCTATCCAAAGGTTTCAATTTTGCAGTGACACCAAAAACCATCCCAACTGAAAGAATCATTTCTCAAGTTGAGGTAGCTTTGGATATAACAGATATTGAGGCAGAAGACACTCGTCAAGATATTGCTAGAGTACTCCGCACAACAAAGCCACCAAAATCAAACCTAACTTCCAACGAAAGACATGAATTAAAACAACTACCTGACAACGGTGACATAACTATTCTTCCTGCCGACAAAGGTAACGCGACTGTTCTTTTCAACACTAAGGACTATATTCACAAGATGAATACTCTACTCCACACTCCATACTACGAAATAATCAACAATAATCCGACTACTTACTTAGAGAAAAAGACCAAGGAAATCATCAACAGAACACATCTTCCTCTTGACGTCAAAAAGACCATCATTTCTCGTGAAAAATCTTCTAAAATTCCCAAAATTTATGGACTACCAAAGATTCATAAACCGGACATTCCTCTTAGGCCCATTGTCAGTTCGGTACAATCCCCGACCCAAGAATTAGCCCGGTACTTAGCTAAAACCTTCCAACCTGTAGCAGAACAAGCGTCTTCGTACGTAAAGAACTCTTCTTCCTTTCTAGATATGTTAGGCGCTTATAGAATTTCAGAAAATGTTATCCTGATTAGCTTCATTCAATATACAATGGAAATCGAATCCGATTCTTCGTCTAGCAAAAAAATGATTATAGGGAAATTGAAGGCCTATTTGAGCTCTACAATTGTGTAATGTATAATGTTTCTCTAGAGTTTATAGTCCGGGAATTAATCAGTAGAAAAGAAGATTTTCGAAAATATCTCGGAAACTGTTCACCCGATAAGAAAGTTGCTCACAGAAGAATTGAACGCAATATTGACAATTTAGTTATAAAGGACTTTCCGCAGTATAAATTTTGTTGGACTGCAGTATTATCGACCCCATCTTGTGCTACCTCTTCTTCATCTTCTCCAAGCAGCCTTACGGCCTTTTTAGCAAAAAGCTAATGGTCCTGGTACTTTCAACGACTAGTCACAAGTGAATATAATGTAAAAAAATATATTTTTATTTTATCAACCTTCATCTTATGTACAATAATATAATCTTAGGTAAAAACACTGTAAACTGAAACTATTAAACGTTTTTATAACAAATTAGCTTTCCTTTTCCATCACTATATTTACAGGGCGAGACAGCCAGTACTCCCTGTTTTATCACTAAATCTAACACTTATTTTCACTTCATGAGCGTCTTTATCCCTTTCTAAGCATCGTTGGGGTAATAATTAGATCATCAAAGGCCATAGATCTGATTCCAATGGGCTATACACTAAACTTCCTAATCTAACCCTTAACCTATCACACACACACATATGCGGCTGCTTCGCCATATTGACCGGAAGTGTGCTACCTCTGATCGCTGAGCACCGACGACAACAAATACAATGGTGCAGAGATCGACAACATTGGAATGGTGAAAGGAAACAGGTCGTCTTCTCTGATGAATCTTCATTCTGCTTGGGTGGACATGATAGCCGAAGAAGGTTTAGACGACGACGTCGAGGAGAAAGGGCAACCTCAATTTGATATTGAGGATATGTACACCGAACAGTAGGCTTTATGGTATGGGGCAACATGACAACGCAACAAGAGGAAGTGAAACTATATGTACTCCCTTACTTTAATCGACTCATGAATCCCATATTTCAACAAGATAATACTCTTTGATATTTTTTATTCAAATTTTAGTCATTTACTCCAAACTATCTATATGTTGTACCAAAACAATATTTTTAATATCGACTACATCGTTTTCTAAAATAAATTTTGTTTTTTTCAGGATGTTTTTTTGTGAGAAATGCTTCTGACTTTTGACATTAATTGCATTCAACGTGAAACAGATAGACGTAATACATTTGGAAATTCTACTTGGAAACCGTCTCAACTTATTCATATATTTATATCTCAATTAATTTTTAAACATGCTTTGTTTCGAATAAAATAAAGTTTAACAACCGAAAAATATTACTTTAAGCAAAAATGATAAAAACGAGCAATAAAATATCGGATACGAATTATAATTGTGTGAGCGTTCGAGCTGAGTTTACTAATTCATCTTTTTAAGTGTATCGAAAAGTATGAATAGCAGTACAGTAGTGGGTACGTTATAGCAGGTACGCCAATGCCCGCTTTCAGATTGTAAATTGTAATACATATTGCGTGGATAGCATCGACTGCGGTTCGGTTCGTTGGAATCGTTGGTGTTTCTTCTTAGTTACGATGACTGGTTAACACTTCGAAGGTAAGCAGCTTCTTGTGCACAAACCATCAGTACTTCACTGTAATTTTTTTGAATGAAAACTACAAAGTTCGTGAGGTTTTTGTGAAACATTTGGAGATTTCTGAGTGACATATTCATCAAAGAAAGAGTGTGTTCTTTTGGTGTGTTGTGAGAGAACCACTTGTTGTTGCTTGGTAACTTCAGGAATACACCCATCATAGTCCGCCGCCACAAGCCAGCAAGGAAGTGATCCTAGATATTGGTCTACAGCGACATATCGATATTATGTGAGTCCAGTTATTTTTTAATTCACTAATTGTGACTTTTCTTTACATTACATATGCACATGTATAACATATTTACCTATATGTGTTTAAATTACCACATATTGTTGTCAATTATAATTTTTTATTGGTGATTTATGAAATATGTTGGTTTTGAAGGACAACAATTCAAACACGAGTTGCAGGCTATTCTTAGATTTATAGATTTTCATTGGTTGACGCTATGATTTCAACAATTTCGTAAAAATTAATTGCATTTTTTGTTACGCTGCATAACAGTAAATTAAATTTGGTACGATGTGATTTAATTAGATGCGAAAAGAACTGTTATAATCTGATTTGAACGGTGTCAATTTAACACTATTACAAGAATTTCAGATTTATATATTTTCAACTTTTAATTTTAATTTTGTTTTTTTTTAAAAGTGTTCATATGAAAATTATAGGAAATTGAAACAATATTACGTATAAATAAATATAAATAAATCTCAATATTTTTTTAGTACTGACGTTGCAAAAAGTACCCTACTTAAAACACTATTAATATTGCCTCCGGAAATAATGTGTTTTTGCCCATCAACATGAATAAAAAATCAGTTCTTTAAACTTTCAGTGCAAAATTTGATTTCCAAATGAACTTCCGTTCCATATGTTCAAGACCGGTTTGTCGAAAATGGAACACAATAATAATAAAATCATCTGTTGATAATTGTAATTATAAGATTGAATACTAAGGCATTTTACCATTTTTTAAAAAGAGCATTAAACTACCAAAAAAACTATAACCAATTCAAAAGGCCTACAATAGCATTTGTTGTCCTGCCCTTATGATTTTTTAAGCCAAGAAACTTATTTTCTTCCTACTCCCCTTCGACCTTCAATTGCTTCACTGATAATCAGCTTCAAGACCCTATAACGACTTCCTCACATCACATGACCCAGATAAGATAGTAGCTTCCTATCCTTGGTGGCTGTTCTTAGGACTCACTCGTTGGTTATGTGTGCCATCCAAGGTATTCTAAGCATTCGTCTATGTATCCCATTCAAATGCTTTCAGGTAAAAGAAAAATCGAGTAGCATCAGGTCCAGAGATTGAGGTGGCAATTCAATTGCTCAATTGATGCCCAATCTACTGATTGCGATAGTGGTCACATAACCATTGCCTAACTGGGGCTAGATAATGCGAGGGTTCACATCTTAATGGAAATGCAATAAACAGTCTTATATAGATGCTTTTCCGTTTAAACCTGGTTCTCTAATTCGTCGACTATAAGAAGTTCGATAGATATATCAGTACTCTCTTCGAGGTGTCATTCCTTTGTACGCAAGACAATATATATTATATATCAATATAATATATATTGTTTCTGGTCGGGAACCTTCATCAGTTGCGCTTCCCACAATTGAATATCCTCTCGAACACTTTTTTATGCATTTGATGCATTTCGTTAAATTTGAAGACGCGAGATGTAAGACCGACATCTAGGATTTGCAAGAAAATCAGTACACAGAGGTTCCGAATCTGGAGCCGTTCCGTGCAATTGCTGTTCTCCCTTAACTCCTAGGACAGAATGTCACGATAAAATTTTCAGGTTACTTCACCTGTCAGAGATATTGAATACTCTCTTCGAGGTGTTATTCCTTTGTATCAAATGCATAAAGAAGTGTTCGAGAGGACATTCAATTGTGGGAAACGCAACTGATGAAGGTTCCCGACCAGAAACAATATATATTATATTTATATATAATATAAATTGTCTTGCGTACAAAGGAATGACACCTCGAAGAGAGTATTCAATATCTCTGACAGGTGAAGTAACCTGAAAATTTTATCGTGACATTCTGTCCTAGGAGTTAAGGGAGAATAGCAATTGCACGGAACGGCTCCAGATTCGGAACATCTGTACTGATTCTCTTGAAAATCTTAGATGTCGGTCTTACATCTCGCGTCTTCAGATATATCAGTATACAGTTCGCTATTTAAATGTTGCTGTATAAAGAAAGGACTGATAATAAATTGTCTTAATGCCCCAGCACAAACATTTTCTGAAGTCACTGGGTATGACCTTATCTACATTCGTTAGAGTTTCCATTATTTCATTAACGTAAGTTTTGTTTATTGCCTCATCCGTTTAAATAAAAACTACAGTTGCCATTAAAGCAAATACCTATTTTTAACTAATCTAGATTCTGCAATAGTTCTGTCATAATTTCACAGAATTCAATTCTATCAAACTGCCGTCGATAATGGATCTGCACTTTATAAGGAATTAACTTCAGAACGTTTCTTATAGATTCAAGGACAAGGCTGAATTGATTGCACATTCACCTAGAACTTCAAGTTCAAAAATGGTACAAACGCAAAAAAGCATTTCAAACTCTTTGTTTATTTACTTAACAATAAATATTAGGAAAAAAATTTTCGAGAAGCAAAAACATTTTTAAAATATCTAAAAACTTTGGGTTTATTGCCAGGAGAATGATTTTTGGCATTTGTTACATTGATAATTAATTAATAATAAAATAATCCACTTTAATTAAATTTGCTTTTATTAATCGAAGTTTACTTGATCAAAAGTCACTTTAAAGGGTATTATTGAAAATAATTTTTTGACAGTTATAAAATAAGGTATCACGGTAGGGACTAATACACATTTTAGTTCCCCCTCGATGTTACAGAAAGCGGTTGAGGAATTTTTCATATCTTCTTTTGTTTCATTGTTATAGTCGTTGTAAATTTTCAAATTGGCACCCTATATAAATTGTTAAATGTTATATAAAATATTGGCAGCAAATGTCAAAACTAAAACAAGTTTTATTGAAGAAGATTTTCTATATTTTTATTGCACTCATTTTGAATATATGTTAGACTCTACTACTTTTTCGTTAACTTGCCTCAGTTGTTCAAATTGCTCCTTTTGCTTTTTTGAATCATCTTGCCGGTTTAATTCAAATTTTGGAAATAACCCGTCTATTCAATTTTGTTACTGTTCATCTATAGTACGGACAAGGTTTTGTTGCTTTTCACTTATTAATGATACAAGGTTTTCTAATTCAATTTGACGTTTTTCATCAAAAGATTGCACTAACCTTTGTTGGATTTCTTCTAGATTTTGTTTCTCCTTTTATCGCGTTTTTCGAAGATCTGACTTATTTTTGCATCAAGCTTATAGGTAACTTGTTTGTTTGATTATATTTTTGTTAGTCTCGTCCATCTCTGTCATACTTCTACTAAGTGGCAGATCCAGGATTGACCCTGTTGAAGGTTGGTTTTACCAAAATAAACACTAAAAAAGCATACCAGTGAGATGATTTTCGGGGCTTCACCTCCTTAGCCCCCCCCGTACCCGCCAAAGCTTCTAGTTGTCACCATAAACCGATTGAGATCTATAATCCACTTAATCATATGCATATCTTCAGAATTTTCAGAATATTTATTGTGGTGGTGGGGGGCAGATAAATAAAATACTGTGTAGGTACACACCTTTTTACTGTAAGCTTTCATTCCAAATAAATGGGGGAGGGGGCAACTGCCTTCCTTGCCCCGAGTAAATACGCATATACACTTAATCCTAATTCCGAAAACCACTTTTTCTGGGGCAACAATTGTTTTCTTATTTGCCCAAGCTATTCTCATAAAGAAAAAACCGGTAACATTTATTTTACAATTTCTTTTTTACAAACTGAAGCCTAAATATATTATAAACATAGTAAACATAGAGCTACAGTTACGCCCTAAATGGCTCACGAGATTTTTTTACCTACTCATTACTCATTTAACTAGAAATGTCTTCTTCAAAAACTTATCTATAATTTTTTTATGTATTAACAGTTTTCTAGTTATTTGTAGGAAAGTAATCAGATATTTGATGTTGTTAATAAGCGCTCTAATTGTTTATGTGTGAGTTAGACTTTTATACAATTTTCTAATTATTCTTCCCATTCCACTCATATTTTTGCAAAAAAGTTGTAAGAATTTGCGGCTCATTTAGACAGTATTGTTTCCGTTTTATAAATTTTCACTACTTTTCATAAATATATGATCGCTGACTTTTTACGTATTTGGTTTGTTCAGAAGTCGTAATATTGATCCTCTTTTTGGGCTACATTTATTTAGAGCATTTTGATTCATTGTGAAGTTATTTATGTCTCTGTATAATATTTAGGTAACCGCAAAATGTAAACGGTTCTTAATTTGAGTATTAAACAGCTATATATAACGGCATGCCTATTTTAACCATCCTACATGATTAATGTTTACACATAAATCTTTTATTGTTCCTTTATTCAAACGAAGGCTGAAAATGAGTAACCTTTATTGCTCTGACAACACATCTTGAGGAAAAGAATTTTACTGACAGCTGTTTTACATTAAAAAAATCTTTAACAGTCCTAATACTGCAATTCAATAACCAACTGATAAATCCAATTAACGGGAAATTATAATTATTTAAAATTACCTGTATGATGCTATTGTTATTAAATTGTTTTAATATTCGTTTTTTAGCTAAAGTTTTATCTATCATTATGTTGTTAGAGCAAACACTGTGTGGATTATGTACCTGACAATTTATTAAACAATATCGTATAATCTGTTCAGAAAACAGATATGTAATACCAATCGTACGTGCAAAAATTAGGAAATGATAATATCACACCACGAGAATATTACAGACTTATAATTTGTTGACACTCGAATATGCTATCGGGTGTCCCAAAATTAACCCAAGATTTGAATTTGCCGCCAGTTTTGCAGTAAATTGTTGGCAACACTGAGTAAAAATAATTTGCTTATATATTTGAATTTTCCACGAAAAGAAGGGCAATGCAATGCTCCAAAGAGCAATGTAGAGTCAGGTAATTGAGGATCGTTAGTGATGTTGTGTAAATTTCGAATATAGTTTTAAAGATTTTATTGTTCTATACATCACCTACGACTGCATTTTCTATATACACGGTGTTTTTGTAAAGTTGGGATATCTTGCTATTGGAAAATTGATTACTTTAAAGTTAGAGCTTTTTACTTATTGCATGACAGTGTTCTAAGTTTTAATGCAAAATTAGAGATATGGTGATTGGTTAGATATGAGAATTATGAATCAGCCCCTTATTTATGTTGAGGCTTCAGGTACATACAGCACTATTCCAAATTGTCGAACATTTTTTTTTGGGTTGCACTATTATCCAATCACTTACCGAAAAATCTTAATCTTTCATCATTTACAACAAAATGGTCTACTCGTCAGAAGTATGTAAAGTTAACAATTTAAGAGATATTTACTTTTAAATGTTTCTGTAAATTTGAATTCTGATGATTAAATATTTAGGAAAAACTTATATTCTTTTAGAATTTTTATTAGGACGTGAACATGTTCCACAAGAGTCTTGCCTATAGGTACATTATTTTAATAAAACTTATAGGAAAAATCCAAAGGAATTAAATCTGGTCATCTGGGGTTTTTTCAAGGAAGAGAAATATAAATGTTGCCCATATCGTGCTTCAATGTGTTGTGAGAAAAAGACTAAACAAATGTAGTCCCCGCAAGGTAAGCAACATTTGTATTTCTCATCCCTCCAAAAGCCCCATACAACTAGACGAAATGTCTGGCCAGAATATTTATAATTTCTTTTTATGTAGTATTAGACCAATAGTATTATACTATGTTATACAAGTTAGTTATGGATAATATATTTGTTAATAAATTAATGAAAACTTTATTTATTGCAACAAATGTTTAGAATGACAAGGTTTCTAGAGTACAGTTATAATGTGTCCATAGTGTAGGCTAAAATAGACCAAAACTGACGTAATAAAATTGAATTATTTTGAAATAAATTAAATATTTTGGTTTCTATTCTTACAATGGTTTCTGAAAAATCTATGCACTGGTCCAAGGATGAAACAGGTATACTTCCCCACAGGTCAAGAACAGTTATAATATAGATTTTATGTACACAATTTTTTTGATGATAACACTTTATGAATCAGGATGTTCCGGCTTTCAATTCCCAGCGCAGGTAAAAGAGCATTTAGAAAATACTAAACTGTAATTAATAGCTAAAGAAATAAATAAATTATCAATTAACTGTAAATACAAACTATTACAAAGATGCAAATATATTCAAAGAGGTTATAACAAAATCTTGCAATACACCAAACAATGTCCAGTGAAAAACATTTGTTTATATCGTTAGCAGTGTCTGGGCTCCTTGTTATTCTTTGGTGACAACAATCACTCGACAATACTTTGTATTCACTTGAATATTAGTTATGTTTATACTGAAGGATTGATTTCTGTAAACCGCAACGGTATTATGAGCATTTATACAAAGGTATTCGTTTATCTACTACCCGTGACGCGAATAATGAGAACTCCAAATCAGTGACAACTCGTTGGCAGGTAAGTTTACGGTTTCTTGTTAAAATATTATTCTGTGTTCGCCTTTTCAAGAAGTCGAGGGTAGTCAGACATGATTGCAAAGGTCGTAGCGAGGAACTTTTTTCGGGGTTAAGTTAATCTCAAGATCATGCAAAAAATACAATAAAGTACAAGTCTTAAACTTCAACCCCATTTGTACTGGAGAACAAAGTAACAGTAAGACTTTGTAGGTACATATTTATTTAAAAGTAGACTACTTTTATCTTGTTTACTTTAGTGGCTTAAAAACAGCCAAGGTAAAAGATACCAGAAGCGCAGTTACGCGGAAAGTGTTTAGGGGGATATATATTCCCCCGTAACGATCTTCATTTAATTGAATTTATAAAAACAAAAGTCAAAAACACAAAAATGAACTACAGTTTCGCTGCGCAAATATAATCAATTAATCTAATCTTGGGTCTCTCCTATAGTAAGTTTCCATTGCAGCCCAAATATCCCCCATAGTAAAACTGTCTGTACGCTACTGAAAGAGACTAATACTAAGGATTTTTAATTACTTTATTACTAGTTTTTCATTGATTTCGATCTGTTTCAAAATTAAGAATGCCAAGAATTCGTGGTTCTCACACATCAGTCAATTAGAAACGACCACATGTTATATATTAGAAGCCGGTTTTGGTTTACGGAAAATATCAAGACATTGACCTTCAGCTGCTGACCGATTTTGGTTCAGCAATAACTCGCTTCTGGCTGGAAGTTGAATTTTGAGAAGGTCCAATGATGAGACGCATCGGCACTCTTCAGGGTATGGACGTCCTAGACAGTAACAGGACTATGATTTACGTCGTATCAACCTTTTTGCTCCCAAAATTGGACGGGTCAGTGCAACTCAAACAAGAGATGAACTAGTTGCAACTACAAGACGGATATTATCTAGGATGACAGTTTGACAGGGATTATTTCAAATGGGACTGAGAGCTTACTGACCCTGTCATGCTATTTGCGAAAACGAAAAATTGTCCACTTATTCTTAGACACCCTGTATTTATAAATATATATACATATAATTTTCATTTCATTTTGCTTATTTGACAAATTTTGAAAACGATGCAATATCTTAAATAAAATCAACGACAGATAACAATGAAATTGGCGTTATGTTAAATTCCAAAAACTCTACATTGTATGCACTCTACTTTTTATGTGTCAAAATATTCCATCAAGGTAAATCACTTTTAAATAAGTGTACAATATTTAGACCTTTATTATAGACCAGAGTCACCAAAGCAAATAATAAATCAATATATATTTTTTCTTAATTTGAAACATCGTCCTCTAGTTTAGCAAGTCAACAATTAGGGTTTGATATTGTTTACAATACCTACATATTAGAAGTAATTAGAAAGTCCCTAACAAATCTCTCGAATATCCACGGAGTAATGTGACTAATTCAAAATTACCTTAACAAACTGTGATTTTCCGAAACTAAAAATAATGTAAGAGTTCAACTAACCGTATCACCTTCAATAAGCTGATTTTTATAATACATAGTATTTACTTCTTCTAATTTGGCCCCCATGGGAGTTATTTTACTAATTCTTTCAAATTATTTACTGGTTTTTAGGCATAAATTGGAAGTTAAAAAGAAAAGAGTCAGTTATACATTCTTAAATCTGTTATTCAAATTATTAAAAATACTAAAATGATATCAAAATTTAGATAGTGCAGTTTCTAAAAGAATTATTTTTAATTTTTTGCTAATATCTTTTACCAAATGTATAATATGATATATTTTAATTCACATAACCAGCCTTTTTTTATAATGATGCTGAAAATTGAATTTTTGTTTTACCATTTGTGTATAATTTGTCCCTAAAATTACTATTGAGGTTTACTAATAATTTTCTTAAACAAGTAGCTCAAGTACCCTAATTATTTTAAAACTGTTATATATGGTTTCGGAAATAAAGCGAAAAATGAGTTTTTTTTATATTTTATGGATGATATCTTGCAATTAATTTTAAAAATCTGAAAAATATATATTTGTATGCCTCATAATGAGCCCCCTGTTATAAAATATAGCAACATTTTTATTTTCCGTTTAATTTTAATTTGGTAAATTTAGGGATTTCTTCGTATTTTTTCGTAAACAGGATAGTTTGGGGATAAAGTGGGGAATCAGTGATTTTTTTATATATATTTTTTAATATTTCTATTTTTAATTCATTAATTCGGTTTTTAATAATTAAAATATTTATTTTTCAAATAAAAAAAAACGAATATTATGTTGTGGTCATAATTAGCCCTGTGATTTGATATATTACATGATTCCTTAGAAACAACCTTGTTTAATTTTTTATTTTCCATTTAAAATTTGCCCCCCAAAATGAATATTGAGTTTCTCCTTATTTTTCCAGTAAAGTTCAGGTGAGGCGCTATACCTCAATTTTTTTTTTCAATAAATTTTACAGCTTATGTTTCGGAGATAAGGGGGGTGGAGAAATGGGTAAAATTTTTTATATTTTTGTTAATATCTTTTAATTTATTTATTTTAAAAATGAAAAAAATATATTTGTTTCTCATAATGAGACTTTTCATTTGATATATAACGTGATGTGTTAGAATTTTAATTTTATATTTTCCATTTACTGTAATTTGCCCCCCAAAATTAAAATTAGAGGTCTCCTTATTTTTCCAGTAAACTTTCAGACTATCCTCTAATAATTTTGGAATATTTTCGTTAATATCTTTTGAATATAATAATTAAAATTTTCCTCATTTTCATTTGATGTATTTGAGGCAAATTTTTAATTTTTAACGACTCAATTCTTTAAATGTGCCCCCCAAAATTAATAATTAATGGTTTATCTTATTTTTCCTGTAAATTCGGACAATGTTCTATATTTTCTACTTTTTTTCAAAATATTAGTTTCGGAGATCAAGGGGGGGAACGGTCGACTTTTTAAGTGTAGACCTTTATTATAGACCAGAGTCACCCCTAAAGCAATTAAATTAGATATTTTTTCTTGTATTTGATCGGGTCTCTCTAGTTTAGCAAGTCAACAATTAGTTGCTTTGCTTCACATATTAGAAGTAATTAGAATGTCCCTAACAATGTATCTCTCGAAGAGGCAGAAATCCGGAGTGATATTATAAATTAGTATATACGGAACCCTAAAAAAGATTTTCTGTTATATGGGAAACAGTATTTTTAAGTATCATGTTCTGCAGTTTAACTACCTAATTACTGCTTTGTTTTTTAAACAAAAATTTCTATTGCTTGTTTGTTTCTCACAATAACTGCCAAATTAGTAATTTGTGTTGTAGCAAATACGAATGAAATGTTGCGATGACGAATATTGTTTAACAAATATTTCGTAACGAACCTTAAACATCATGCTTTAACGTATGGTGCAACTAAATAAATGGGTATGAGTGTGTATTATTTAGAATTTCAAATCTTTCGTCACAATATACGACTTTCTATCTATCCGTATCAGTAGTTTACCAGAAAGAGTAATAAGTTTTCATCATTAACGGGAATTTGATATTTTATGGAATTAGTCATATATAAGGTATTCCTAATGTAATATCATATCTCAAGATTTTAAAATTGTCCCTGTGGTATGACAGCATTTAATAATTATTGGGAAATATACTGTGTATCCAAGATTTGGCTTACATATATAGCTATCTCGAGAACCGTTATGGCTTGTAAAGTTGGATAATATTTTATTTCACATTCAATGCTTCAAGAAGATATGATTTATCTGAGCAAATTTTTAAGATAACCAGGAAAAACTAAAATTGTGGATTTTTCATTTTTTTCTGCAATTATCCAGATCTAGTGATATCCTTTTCAGATAAGACGTTATTAAATTGCTCTTTTAAGCAGAATTTGATGAAGTAAAAAATAAAATTACAGCTTGCTTTGTTTTCGAGATATATCCATGAATTTATTTATTTTAAAGACCTCGCCAAGAACATTCAAATGATGTGTAACAAGTCCAAGTAACCAGATTCTCTATGCTCCAAAAGTCAAAATTACTGTTTTATTCATAGTATGCTGTAATTACCTCCGCCGGTCGTCAGAGGGCGGATCCAGAGACCAGAGTCAGGGGGGAGCGATCTCATGCGTCAGAGGGGGGATCTCCTACGGCATTAACTTAACTTATTAAAAATAGTTAGTCTTCCCTTTAAACCCACAGAAATTACTTTATTTTGAGCTCTTCGATATACGATTTTTCTCAAATTAAGGCGGCCGTCCCTTCCCATCCTCTGGAAAGGGCCGTAATGAAACAAATGAAATATGTTAGTCACTTTCTGGACCCATTGAGTTACATTAAAATTATTTAATTTGGTTATGATTTAATATTTAGTATTAATGTTAATAACTATTCCAACGAAGAACGTTTTTACATGATAGAAGTTTGTTTTAAAGCTAAATGGAAGTATGTTATAAGAACAATTGTCAAATCGACAACAATCTAACGAGAGACATTTTAAATTCACCGTTACAAAATTAATATATAACTGTATAATAAAAACGAGTATGTTCCCAGTTGCATGGAAGATAACAAAAATTGTCCTAATTTTTAAAAGCGGTGAAATGAATGACATACAAAACTATAGACCCGTTGCTATGCTGTCTACTGCATATAAGATATTTGGCATGATATGAAAAAGTCTACTCTCATGTATCCCCAATTATTCCTCAAGAACAGCACGGTTTTATGAAAAAACGATCAACTGTAACTAATTTGCTTACATTTGCTCAAAGCGCATTTGAGGTTGTAGGAAACGCTGGGCAAATGGATGTCATATATACTGACTTTGCAAAAGCCTTCGACAAAGTTCAACATTTAGTACTACTGCAAAAAGTACAGGGGATGGGTCTGATAATTTGATAAAACTGCTTAACAGTTACTTACAGACAAGGCTGAGGTGTTAAATCTAAAATATATTTCCCAACAACGGGAATTCCTCAAGGCTCGAATTTGGGCCCGTTGCTATTTCTTTGTTTTATTAGTGATCTACCTAAAGCAATATCACATTCACGTTGTCAACTTTTTGCTGATTATCTAAAAATCTATAAAAATATATGTCATATTTCTGATTCTTTACTATTACAGGAAGATTTAGACAGAATATATAAGTGGTCTAAAATAAATAAATTATCTTTAAATTTGAGTAAGTGCTTTGCTGCCTCGTCTGCTAAGAAAAAGAGCGTACTAGATTATCAGTAAATTATGGGGGATATCGTACTGCAAAAGAAAACTGAGCTAGATTTTCGATGATTAATATTTGTTTTTGTTCTCTAATCCCGAAATATAAAAGGCAGCCCTCGTAGTATGCTGTGATTACGTCCGCCGGTCATCCGAGGGCGGATGCAGAGACCAGCGTCAGTGGGTGGGGCGATCTCATACGTCAAAGGGGGTATCTCGTAAGGCATTAACTTAGAAAGGGCTTATTGTATTAAAAATAGTTATTCTTCCCTTTAAACCCACAGAAATTACTGTATATTGAGCTCTTGGATATACGATTTTTGTCAATTTAAGGCGGTCGTCCCTTCCCATCCTCTGGAAAGGGCCGTAAGAAACAAATGAAATATGTTGGTCACTTTTTTGACTCGTCGAGTTACATTAAGATCAGTTAATTTTTTTGAGATTTTGTATTTAGTAGTCAAGCCCGTAGCCAGCGGGGGATCTGGGGGTTCACTTATTTTTACGTATCCACATAAATAAAAATCAAGAGGTGTAAGGTTTGGTATATTGCCGGCGAAACTGTGGGATCATGGTATATGTTGAAACCAAATGTTATTTAATTCATTAGGTGATATGATGTTTCTAATTGCTGCCATAAATTTTTCTTGCAATATCTGTAAACATCTATTTCCAGTGGGGAACGTTTGCGTAAAATACAAAAATTAAG
This sequence comes from Octodonta nipae, assembly GCA_034190945.1. Taxonomy (NCBI): domain Eukaryota; kingdom Metazoa; phylum Arthropoda; class Insecta; order Coleoptera; family Chrysomelidae; genus Octodonta; species Octodonta nipae. The sequence continues at coordinate 105,535,896 of CM067222.1, read as the reverse complement.
TTTCATGCATTTGATAGAGTAATAATCCCAGGGATTTATTATAAAAATAACACAACACCACATATTCAATTCAAATCTTATTTGTAGTCGTCTTTCTTCTAAACCATAAGGATTTCCAGTACTCCAGTAGTGATGGTTATATTTATTGAATGTTCCATGAGTTTGTAAGCCGAGTTTCATCTGTCTAAATTATTTTATATTGAAAATTATTCTATAGAAACTTGCTTGATCAGCGTATCCACCATCTCGTAGCCATGATAATGGAACTTATTTAAATTGTTTAACCTTCCTAGGTTAACATGATTTGAGCGTAAAATGAAAGATTACATCGATCTCGCAGAAATGATAGTGAAACTGTACCATACGTAACATTTACGGTAATATATTTTAGTTAAAAAACTGAAACACAGATTAGCTATTGAAGTCTATAAAAGAAACTTAAGTATATATTTTTTCAATAAGTAAATACTCCATACAACACTTAAATAACTTATCTTTATTGTCAAATATAAATGTCAAACACAAATCGAAAAAAAGTGAATCATCATCGTTATTTTCTCGACAACCTTTAATTACTACATGACTACTAACAACCGATTTATTCAGTAATATGAAGGCCTTACAAAAAAAAAGATTATAGTTGTGTAAGTTCTAATTTTATTGTTCAACAAATTTAAATTACCGTAATCATTTAGATTTCCTTTGATGAAAAATGTATTTATTAAGTAATCCGTACCAATATGAGCTAGAATATTCACTTTTTAAGGATAGACTTTCAATCCCTGAGGTGCATTTTCACCAAATCTGTAACAATTGGCGTGTTTGTTAACCAAATCAAAACTTGCTTCATCACAAACTTTTTGGACCATGGTATGTGAAGTCATTTTTAATAAGTATGTATGTGTTTATCAGTGAAAGAGAATCTTTCATGACATCGGACATCTATCTTTTGACGTGTTTTTGCGATTTTAAAAATAATGATTATTTTGAGAAATATACCAAGTGGGTTGTTGTCATTGGGACACCCTGTAAATTACACTTATTAGAGTTTAATATTATCATATCTTGCTATCACGGAAATAATGTTAGTTTGTATTAGATTCCTGCCAAGTTATTTAGGTCACCGATTAATTTTTATTATGGCTGTATATGTTGGAGGATTTATTGAAATGATTAAAATTGTCGTTTATTGTTATTGATTGTGCAGATTACTAGGATTCTAATCGTAGATACCAGGATTGACTTACATATCATCAGATACTAAAAATACCTTAAGTACAATAAATGTAATATTTTCTAAAGTAGTTTTCTTGAAAACTTAGACAATCGTTAATTCCTTTGGTCATCTATTTAGAATATTTCCAAGATTTGTATATTAATACCTAATACTTAGAAAGTCTTAAATCGAGAGAAGTACATGTCAATGCTGTCAGAACTGCTATTTACGAACATCAGTCACTGGGCCGAAGCAGAACCAGTCTTAGTCAAAATAGTGACTGAATTTACATTTAAATTTTAAAATAGTAGAATTTCGGAGATAATGCAATATGGTAGCATAATCCCACCGTGTTTGGGCTTATTGGAGTGATCTTGACAAATACTTGAGTTTAGGTAGTGTCGAGGATTTGAAGTTGGTGTGGAAAGTTGACCACAGGAATTCCTTAACTGGAGTACTCTAGTCCTATTTGGGCTTGTTGGATCAATCCTGACCAGTACCTACTAAGTATAGCCCTAGCCGATATCCAGTTCCAACTATACAACACTACCCAGACATGTTTAGGGTTCCTGGATTCACTTTGAAATGAAATGTACAGTTTCACTAGATGGTGAAAATGATATCATAACTGAGTCGGAAGATGGTCATGGCAACTTCTTGTCATCAGAACATAACACCGTCATCTTCGGGCTGATTTAATTTGTTTTGCAGAGCGCAGTGGACATTGGTGAAGTTCGAGGTCGATGATGGAGCAGTAATATTGCCATAGAAACCTGATGAACCTGATGTTTGCAATAGCCAGTAATCAGCTACTTAAGGTAGGTGATGTATGGAAAGGCTGAATGACAAGAGATAGCCACATACCTCAGAAAGTAACAAACCAACTTCTGGGTGTACCTACTTGTATACAGCCTTACCTTTGTAACCTGGAGCCCTGCGAGGGTGGACCGTTGATTCTCTTGATACTGTGAGAACAAAATCAACAAACCGAATAGTCACAAAATCAGGATTAAAAGAAAGGAAAACAGTTAAAAGGTGAATACAAATAGGCAGATGTGAAGACAGATAATCAAAGAAATGATATTGTTGGAAATTAAATAATAAAATAAATAAAAAAAGCCTTTAAAACAAACTTTGGTTTAAACTAATTAAAAACTAAAAAATGATACTAACTTTATGAAATTAAATACTAAAGCTACAGAAAAGTATTTGTATAAGATCTACAGTGTTGGTTAACTTAGAAAAATTAGTTGAATTTCCAGAGGAAAGCAAACACTTAGTCTATTTAGTTTTCCTTACTTCTTAGGGCTCTGTTTTTAGGTATCAAACATAGTCTAGTACAGTACAATGAGCTTCATTTTGTTGCAGCTTTCGATTTGTTTGGAGCTACTGTTTATGGAAAAAAAGGTTTCGCAGATCATTTATGTTTACGCATGCGCAGTTAGATTACTTCTTGTATAACCGACAAATGGTTAAGCACATTTCTGATGATGATAGTTTCTTATTTTCACGTTTAGCATAGAACAAAAATAAACTTTTGTATTACATTGTTAATTGGGTTTTTATTTTGCAGTAACTGTCACCTGCCAGTTTAAGGTAAGTGCTTACGATAATAATGGTTTGGAATGATATTAAGTAAAGTGTTTTGAAATGTACGTGTTATTTTTAAGTAAATAATTATTTTAAAATCACACTAATAGCTGTTTTGGCATTATTAATGAATATTTTGTTACTGATATAATACAATGAATATGAGTTTTATTCAATTCTAATGTTGCTTTGTGTAGTACATTTATTGGACTAATTGACGAGAATACTTTCAAAATAACAATGCTTCATTTGTGGACAATAGATAGTTTAAAATTAAAAATCAACACTATAATTACATCGTTATATTTTCCACGTGAAAAATGTCCATAATTCGTTTGTATTATACTGAGTTTACAAGATCTTATACTGTATACAACCATCCCTTGGAGAGCTAATTCCAAAATTGCACCACAAGTGGCTTCAAATTGGTATTAGGGGGACAAAACAAAAATAAATCATGAAAATATAAATTACATATTTTGACACAGTACATACAAGATAACGTAAAACATAAATGAGTTTACGTATGTTCAAAAAAGTCTAGTGCATTAAGATCAGGTTATCAAGCGGGTCAATCCAGGTTTCTACTTCTTTCTGTCCACCGATCTGAAAAGTTTCTGTTTGAAAAACTATTAACTTCCGCGTGCTGTAACTAGATTATGCGGTCTAAATTATTGTTACATCAGGAACATTGTAGCTAAAGTGTTCCTGTTAAGTGTTGATGAAAACAATATGGATCAATAATTATATTTCTTAAAATACCAACCCAAAAATTGGGATCTTCACTTATAGTAAAATTGCATCCAGTGAGGATTTTGAACACACCTGTAACTGATATTTTACTTCTTCACATGTACCTTCAAATCAAAGGTTTTTTCCATTATTTTGGCCCATCATATACTAGTTGAATTTAATTCTGTCTGTACAGACACAAAAATCAGCACGTTTTTGAGGAATCCGAAGACGAGGATCCCTTTAGAACACAAGGAGTGTATGAGATGGCATGTGCAGACTGCCAGAAATCCTATGTGGGGCAAACTAACAGAAGAATTCATGCCAGACGTAATGAACACGAGAACGCCATAAGAAAGAAAGGAAAACAATATTGTTTGAGGAACACGCCGTCACGACGTCACACCGAGTAGACTTTAAGAATACGAAAGTTTTGTCAAATATAAAACAACCGAAATCGCGACTAGTAGGAGATGCAATTGAGATCACGAAAAGGCTTCACAGTTCAAACGCACGCAATGATGCTCAGAACTTACTGAATTCATGGAAAATTGTATTAAACACCGTATCAATTCAGGCCCGTTTTATAACAATTCAACCGGAAATGACCAATCAGCAAGCAGATGGCGTGTCCACTAGCGCCAAGGCAATTACTCGGGTCGTTTACGAGACCAAGCAACACCGCCGGCTCTATAACAGCACTCCTGATACTAAAAAATCTTAATATTCAAGTAACTAGAAGTGTGAGCAGACGGATAGGAGAATTATGCGAATCGACCAGATGAAGACAGATGTGACTCTGCCGAAACGTCGTTACTTTACCGATTCTTGCAGTACGTGTTCGTGCATTATATTGCTGAAGAATACTTATTGGCCTGTACAGACTTCCCTTTCTATCTGAACTTGTGGAAACCTTTAAATACACGGTTATTTGCCTGGTAAGAATTCAAAAGGAAAAATTTCTTTAAAATTCCAGCAAACACACATTGCTTGCCTGTCAGCTGTCATTTTTAATACAAAAGCCCAAATATGGGTACAAGGTTTTTCAGCAAAATGTACCAATTCCCTAAAATGTTCATATTCTGTATAGATCAAGAGCTTCGAGATTATTTTGATGAAGTTAGTGACACAACACACTTTTGATTGAATTACGAAGAACAAATGTTGTTGTATTTTTAATAGTATTATCAGTTACATCGATTTAGTTTAATAGTTTAGTATCATGTGTTGATTAAGTAAATAATTTAGCCCCTCATATATTGATCAGTATTTTTCCATTAACAATTTCCAAGAGAATTTCGGTTCTATCAGTCTTCATGGAAAGTAAGGCTAAGAGAATAATGATTCATTCATAGTAAACGTATTAACGACCGACCTTGCTTGTGAACCACAATGTAGTATTGTATGTTTTAGGATCAATCTTTAAGCAATTTAAGGTGACGGCAGTTTGTTTGTACTCATTGGCGTGCTAGAGCTTTAACACTTCCAAGTTACATGTAATAATATTTGTTAAGTAAAATTGTGTATGTGTTGCTTGAACACTTTGATTTCTTCAACAGATGTCAATGGCAAAAAACTAAATTTTAGTTCGTCGATTGAAGATTTTTATTGAACAAATTAAGTTGCTATTAAAAAATAATTATTACTATTACTTTTTTCCAATAAAAATTCGTTATTTATTGCAGTTTATAAATAGCCTGGTACAAAAAAGTTTATGCTGAACTAATTCGTATGATTTGCATCACTTACGTGTATCTGATTTAAGTCAGTTAGTGATAATTGCGATAATAACTATGGATATGAAGGTTTTATTGCCTGAAAGAATGTCGACAACATTTTAAGTAAATATAATTGTTTGTTTATGCCTGCTAATTCGGAATGTTTGTCATTGAATCAACAGTAACATTACCATCTTCTTTGCTAGATAATATAACAGTGAGTAATAAAAGTAACCTTCACATTTTGTTTGAATTTTCTTTCCTGTTTTTTTCCAACACAGTACGTTATGTTGCAACAAGTGTCGCCTTTTAAATAATGTGCATATTTTGTTATACTTCATTAATATTAATGACGTTCATATCCATTTATGTCTTCAGTTGTGTTCATTGGTAGTTGTAGAATTAACTGTTTAGATCATTCAATTTGAAAAAATCAATAAATAAAAAAATAATAATCTTATAACCTGTACAATATATTTAGATATATGCTATTAAGCATGGATATGATTTATGAATTGTTGACAATCTTTGATTACAGACTGTAACACAAAATCTAGTATAATGAGACATTTTCTATAATAATGTAAAAACGAATTTCTTATATTTTTGAACCGTCATACTGATCACCCTATCAATCAATTTGTAAATGTATGAATTATCAGATTTTAGGGATTATATTGTCATAAACTTCGTGGGATCAAATTAAATTTAAAAACTTAAATTCACTTTCACTTTCTAGAACTTTATTTACACACAAATTATTTGTTTTCAACAACTGATTTCTCCAAAAAACAAATCACATAGAAATAGAAACTCAACTAATACGAGGGCTGCCTTTCACATTTCGGGATTAGAGAACACAAACAAATATTAATCATTGAAAATCGCTTTATTGTTTTTCAAAATATTCCCCATGAAGATCTATACACTTTTGCATGCGTTTGAACCAATTGTCGGAGAACTTTTCCCACTCTGATTGAGGTATCTCCAAAACATGCATTTTAAACGCAGAGGACCGCTTCTTCAGGTGTCGAAAAACGTTGACCTCTCAGTTTGTTTTTTACGTACGGGAATAAAAAGAAGTAATTTGGTGACAAGTTAGGACTATACGGCGGATGACTCATCAAATCGATGTTTTGAGTGGTAAAAATGCAGTTTTATTGAGCCGATGTGTGAGAGCTCGCATTGTAGTAGTGAAGCACTCGGCGGTTGGCTTTCCTCATTTCTTGGAAGACAACTGGCAAACAAATGGTTGTGTACCACTCAGAATTGACTGTTCTGCGTTGTTCTAGTGGTACGGTTGCGACATGTCCAGTTTTTACACTAATGTGTAAGGTTCGACTTGAAACAATCTACATACGATAGGTCAAATGACGATCTTGAAGCAATATCAGTTCGCGCACAGTATCAATGAATGTTTCCGTGAACAACAACTGTTTTTGGATGACCTCCACGAAATTCGTCTTGGAGTGAACTACGACCTCGATTGAATTCACCATACCAACGATAAACAGTGGTCCTTGATGGAGTTTCATCGACAAAAATTAAATTAAGTTCATCCATGTACTCTTGCTGACTTTTATTTAATCCACGTCGAAAGTTGTAAAAAATAATCGCAAGAAAATGTTCACGATTTAATTTCATTTTTTGGCCGAGATGAATCCTTTAAGTTACTGTAAATAACACATAGCGCTCGTATGTCAAAACGTTCTCAGTACGTATAACCTCAAAAATGTCAAACTTTGCGATAGAGCTGTCAGTTGTCAGATTGCAACACTAGGGTTGTCCAATCCCGAAATAGAAAAGGCAGCTTTCGTATACTTCGCAATTTCGCTGTTCAAATTGACACCGACTTCAAAAAAGTATTTACTTGCTTTAGCAAAAAATTATTTCATTATTTTCAGTTAAATTACTTTTTTGAAGTCTATTGTTGTTTTTTTCATATAATTTAAATGTCGTTTTAACTAATTTTTATCCTATTTTCAAATTTATTTGAATACCTATTTTTGATTTAATTTTCCTAATTTTCTTATTTTATGGGGTTTGTAAATTTGACCCGCACAATTTGGAGGGGGGTCACGACCTACTATGAATCGCCTCTCACTGGCTGCTGTATAGTGTAATCCAAACTCATTTGAAATTGAAAAGGATTCGTTTGGTTTTGAGCAAGACGTCTAAGATTCCTATAGTTTCTAGCCCTTTATATAACATAGTTAACGAAATTATTCAATGCTACACCCAATTTTTATCATTTTTCTAGCATCTGTTATTATGGAAACACTTTGGATGTAATATACAGGGATGGCGAACCTTTTTGAGACGTGGTTCAGAATTTGTTGATATTTTTTCAGTAATAGCTACGTTTTTATCTGTCTTATATGACCAAGCTTGCAAAACTGGTTTTTTATTTTGCTAATTGTTCCTTGGGATACAATTACGTGCAATTAACGAAATTAAAACAATAGCACTGACACTGTTCACCACTGTCATGCAGGCAGACAAATCAGTTAAAAGGAACGCTGGAATGGTTTTTACTTACTATCTCAATATCAAGAGAAAATTTCTGAAATAAAATAATTATCTTTTTTTTTAATGTTAGTTTTTGTAATACATCTGAAAACATTTAATATTTCCTAAACAACTGAAGATAGATGTACGAGGGCTGCCTTTTATATTTCAGGATTGGACAACCCTAGTGTTGCAATTTGACAACTGACAGCTCTATCGTAAAGTTTGACATTTTTGAGGTTATACGTACTCAGAACATACGAGCGCTATGTGTTGTTTACAGTAACTTACAGGATTCATCTGTGCCAAAAAATGGAATTAAATCGTGAACATTTTCGTGCGATTATTTTTTACAACTTTCGACGTGGATTAAGTCAGCAAGAGTGCATGGATGAACTTAATTTAATTTTTGTGGATGAAACTTCATCAAGGACCACTGTTTATCGATGGTATGGTGAATTCAATCGAGGTCGTAGTTCACTCCAAGACGAATTTCGTGAAGGTCGTCCAAAAACAGTTGTTGTTCCGGAAACCATTGATGCTGTGCGCGAACTGATATTGCAAGATCGTCATGTGACCTATCGTGAGATTGAGTCAACCTTACACATTAGTGGGACCAGCATACATTCAATATTGCAGAAACATTTGAATGTCAAAAAAATTTGTTCGCATTGGATCCCACACAATTTGTCAATCGTTCAAAAAAAGCTCGTGTCGATTGGTCGAAAGAAGAGCTCAAAAAATACGATCGCGGTGCTTCAAAACACGTTTATGACATAGTGACAGGTGATGAATCGTGGGTTTACGCGTATGAGCCCGAAAGTAAACAGCAGTCGACTGTATGGGTGTTTCAAGATGAGCCGAATCCAACAAAAGCGGTTCGCGCATGAAGCACTTCCAAGCAAATGATCGCCTGTTTTTTCGGAAAAACTGGACATGTCGCAACCGTACCACTAGAACAACGCAGAACAGTCAATTCTGAGTGGTACACAACCATTTGTTTGCCAGTTGTCTTCCAAGAAATGAGGAAAACCAACCGCCGAAGACGGATCACTCTTCGCCACGACAATGCGAGCTCTCACACATCGGCTCAAACAACTGAATTTTTTACCACTCAAAACATCGATTTGATGAGTCATCCGCCGTATAGTCCTGACTTGTCACCAAATGACTTCTTTTTATTCCCGTACGTAAAAAACAAACTGAGAGGTCAACGTTTTTCGACACCTGAAGAAGCGGTTGCTTCGTTCAGAATGCATGTTTTGGAGATAGCTGAATCAGAGTGGAAAAAGTGCTTCGACAATTGTTTCAAACGCATGCAAAAGTGTATAGATCTTCATGGGGAATATTTTGAAAAACAATAAAGCGATTTTCGATGATTAATATTTGTTTTTGTTCTCTAATCTCGAAATATAAAAGGCAGCCCTCGTTCAACATTGAATTATTCACACAAATTAGAGAATCTAAATACCCCGCCTAAACAAATAAATCGTCCTCTAACCATGTTGGGTAGTGTTTTTAAGATACCGTAATATTTTAAATTAAATTCTCATAAAAGAAATGATATTAGAAGCATTTTTGAAAGAATTTAATGATTTAAGACTGTACCCTCAGTTAATTAATTAATACCCATACTGTATCTAATTTGAGGTTTAATTTTAATTAAGGCGTTGTAGCAAGATTTGTTATATAAAATTTGCTAAATAAATTCTTAACTTTTTGTTATTTACTGGTGATGCAAGTGTGTTTAAATAACAAAACTTTCTCCCTCATAGGCCTTATATAAATGTTTACTGCTGATAAGTTTTTATCAGTATTAACTAGGACATTTGGTTTTAAATTGATACTTCTAGAAATACCGTAAATGGAGACCTACATTTTCATTTTTTGCATGTACTTTTAATTACGATACAGTTAGTTTTCTACCTGAATTATACTCCTAACGGTTCGTTGTCATTTGAATGCGAATTTATGGACTGCTAAAGCAAATATTAAATTATTTGATTAATATTCATTTTTATTATTGTAATTGTTTAAAAGTATTTACTTATATTATAAAAAGAAAAGGTGTCAGGGAAATACTTTTGTGTTCATAGAATTCACATGAAGACGACAATTTTATTCTGTTGGGTTCAATGAATGATCAGTGACTAGTAAGTTGTTATTGTACTTCCGATTGCGTCATTGTACTAGCATATCCAAATATTTGGGATTTATGAGGTACGACAATGAAACCGTTAATAAAAATGGCAGCAAATTAGTGATTAACTTCCAAGATAACGATGTTATCACTAGCTTTCTAGTATGTTAATGAATTTTTTTAAACGATACTTACCTACTAGTTCTTATAATGCGTGGTACAGTTAACAATCAACAGAATATTAAAAATGGTAAGCTATCTACATTTGATTATAGTAGGTACAAAATGTATAAATGCATTAAAAAAAAAACAAAAACCAATTTCAAAAAAGTTACTTAATAAAAGACAAAAAATATATTTTTTCGGTAGCAATTAAATACTTTTTCTGAATACGGTGCCAAGTTAAAATGAAAATAATTTGGGAAGTGTATTTCTGAGTTGTATTTTGATTTTTTTTTGCTTTTTAGCTTCTTTTTTTGCTGTCGATTTGTTTTCGAATCTAATAAACTTTTTCGATTTTGCCAAAAATGTGGTATTTAACATTCACTATTTACTGTGAATGGAATAACTTGCTGCCTAAATATTTATATGTATTAAAAAAGTATTGCATATGATTTCATCTTAGGTAGAGTCACAGCATTTTAGACGATTTGACAATCTTCAAAATTTCATGTCTGTTTATTCTGTTAAATCATCAAACATTTTGATTTAATTCCCATTTTTGAAACTGGTTGGAACAATAAAATTTTCTGGGCCAAGGTTTCTTAATTATACTGTGTTAAAACACTAACTTGCACTTTGTAACGAGTGGTGGACAAGTTTGCCACCATTTTTATTAACGGTAATCATCTTGCAAAAATGCAAATTGGTCGTTATTTTGACCACAAATGTTAACTAAGGTAAATAGGCTTGATACATGTCGGATATTTTATATAGTCTTGCTATACTGTTATTAACTACATTATCTGTGTTGTGAAAAAATTAGTTTGCTCTAACTGCAAAGCAGTTGTTTCAATCAACTTGTCTCAAAATTCAAAATAAATGTGTGAACGACGACTCATTTTTACCGTCACACAACTAACTAACACAACTAAGACACACTGAAAACATTTATTACTTAAGTTTAAGTTAATTTTAAGTTGGCCGAAAAGTAGCTGAAATATAGGATTCCTAAATCAACGGAAGTTATATGGGCATGGTAAATAACTGACCACCGAAACTGAGACCAAAGTTAACGCTAGAGTATTTGTAACGGGTGTTCCGATATTAAGGCATGTTTTGAATTGCCGCCATTTGTGCAGTCAATTATCGGCAACCCTGGAAAAAGTAATTTGACAACACTGGGGTTCGATTCCCCATCACTGCGTCAATTTTTGTAATATAAATATATAAATTATTTTGTACATCATTAAAATTTGGCGCGATTGAACAGATCACGTGGTGACTATTGACCAATGAGAGCTTGGTATGGCTGAGCACGTACTAATTAACCAATGAGAGCGCTTCAAGAGGTAACTGCTTACCTATTACGTCATAACTCGTCTGTACTACAATACGTCCGCTGTCACTCGTATTCCGTACCTCTGAGTCTATGGACTACCTGTCAGCAGTCACTGTTCTATGCCATACGTCAACGCCACATACTAACGTTCCGTGCCATACGTCAACGCCCCATACTATCGTTCTGTGACATACGTCAAAGAGCTCATGGTAACTGGCCAATGAGGACGCTTCAATGGGGGCGTGGCTTGTGACGTCACATCAGCGGAGTGTGAGTGGAGGGGGAATTTGGTTCAATTTCGGCGATCTTAAATTCTCTTATGGGAAATTACATGTAAAAGTTGACGATTTTGCGCTCGTACGCCTATAGCCTATCTACTGACAGCTAAGAGATTAGAGTTAATAAAAATGTAGTGTTACATGATGCAAGAACGTGTTTTCCAAATGGAACACTATTTTAAAAAAATGAAAGTTTGGCTGTCACAGTATGGCCCAATGATGCCTCTAGCCCAAAATACACACACCAAACACTGACACTTTGTGGATGCATTTAATTTTAATTACATTTGGGTTCACCAAACCCAAAATACGGCAATTTTGGCGATTAAAAAAGCGATTTTGTTCGAAAAATCAGAATCCACTTATTTATGTTCAGTAATCCATTAAACAAACTCTCTTAGCTGTGCAAGGTATTTAGGCCTCGGTTGTTGTGCTAATTAAATTAAGTATGGAGACACAGATCTTTTGTGAGTATACGCTGTAGACTGTAGAGAGCTACATAAATGATGGAGTCCCCTTAATTTCTCAATTAATATCTTCCCTGTTGACGAAGTTAAAACACAATTCCGATCATATTTTGTATTATATTTTCGCACTGTAGCCGCCAAACTTTCATTATTTTTGAAATATTTTTCAATAATGTAAACACGTTGTTGTATCATGTGACGCTCCATTTTTATTAACCCTAAAGTCTTAGCTGTCAAATTACTTTTTTCAGTGTTGCCAACAATTTACTGTACAAATGGCGGCAAATTCAAATATTGCGTTAATTTTGGGACACAAACACAAATTGTAAAAATTGTTGAATAGTTGTACGTATTTCTTCTATAAATGTGTATAAAAAAACTACTTCTTACAAATTATTGGGAAAGTCTAACTGATCATCAGTTTGGTGCAAAATATGCAAAACTGTCTCTTTATATAACCGAAACCGTAAAAAGTAATTTTTGCGCATATTTATACGCCTTGGAAATCCATTTTCTAGTATATTTAGGATTTCAAGATCTTCATCTAAATGGTCCTCGAAAATTTCTTCGTCCTCCATTGGCAAAATAAAATTTACAATTCAATTAATATAAAATTCAGAACAAACACTAAAGTGAAAAAGACCACCCCTTCTTTTACAGCCCAAATGACAAATTATAACCTCAAAACAATAAAAACTTTTCAAGGTTATGATAGATACTTTAAACCTTTTTTTAAATTGTTGGTTTTAGTTAAATATCGATTTGAAGTGTCTAAACTCAGTTCAAGCAACGGTGAAACCAAGATTCCTAATAAGTGTTGGTGCAACACCCCACCAATGTGCGAAATGTATTTAATAGTGTGAAATCAACGACATTAGTTTTTATACATTATATCACCAATAATACAATATTTTAAAAGGATTTCCTTCAGAAAAATTGTTTGTTTTTCTCGATTTCCAAATGAATACCTTCCTTACATATCATTGTAGTCTTACATAACATATTTTGCTGCGTAAGCTTAGCAGTAACGGTAAAAGTATTTTATTCATGTCCCACTTTATGATTTATAATGTATAAACTATACACTTAAGGAGCTAATAAATTTAATAAACAACCACTAATTATGTGACAATTAAAGAACTACAAAGGTCACCTACTTAAACTTTTAACAAATGAAGCCAATTTGAAATAATTAAACCAATTTCTTATTGTTGAGCTCTCCCATCATTCTATTCTTTACAATACAAAGGATACGTATTGAATTTCTCTGTAGGTGAGTCATTAGTGTGAAGATAGCTGTAAAAAAATGAGAGCATTGTCAAAGTTGAATAACTATTCTGACTGTTCTCGTTTAATATTTTAATGTACATGGTAAAATTATATTTCCACTCTGAAAGATAAATTTCAAATGGATCACTATTTAATTAAATTTTGCTCTACAAACTGGTGTATTATAGCAACTTTTACGCCTCTATTTTATAAAAGTATCGTTTCTATATTTTGTGAGAATAATGTTAATAAATTACAATCCAATACCTTACAAGGTCAATCCAATATCTTGATACAAAATCTACTATTAACATTGGTCATTGATATAAAAGACAGCGATACATTTTCCATGTTAGAACTGTATATTTGCACTTCAGTCAACAGAAAAATATTTCCTTGAACATCTAAATTGTGGTATTTGTGAATACAGGTTTAAGTTTTATTTTTCTGATTATTGGAAAAACGGTATATTTCTCCTTTACAGAAAATATATACCACGTGATTTTCCTTAACAGAATACAGGCTAAACTGTCCCAACTGGATTAAGCCGTTGTTGGAAAATCAGTAAACATACATAAAAATCAAATAAGTATTCCTATATATACATAATTGAATACATCATATTCCCAGGATGTCAGCTGTATAATAAATAATTCATTGTAAGGATTTATGAAACAGTGATTATGTCCTTTTCATTATTACCTATCACACTGGATGGACCTACGTTGTGGAACAGAAATAAATTTCACTCCAAAAACAGGTCTGTTGTATTAACAACTTATCTTGATAATGTTCACAAGGTATTTGCCATATTTAAATGCAAATTGTAGTAAGAATTTTCTACAGATTTGACGTTAAGCAAATTAATTAAATATTCCGATCATTTAGTTGATAAATGTTGTACTAATTGTTTAAACAATGTGCAATTAAACGGAAAACTAATCACAGTTAGGTAGCCTAGTAATTACTTTTCTAAGATTGACGCACCCGTTAGTACTCAATTGTTTTGTTTTCAAACGTTTCCGATTTCTCTAACACTTACCATTTTTTACAAAAAGTACAGTTTATAATCTAGTTCAGCATTATATTAGTTGTTACCTGTTCATGCACAGATTGTTTTTAGGCCTCATGTATTATATATTATAATTGTTGATGTATTTCTAGTGTTAAACGATTTTATTATGCTTTTTTATAGTATTTCTTAATTCTTTAATCTTTAAGTTTTAATTATGCCATTTTGCCTTTGCATAAATGTGGTACGGACATTTGTAAATAAGTAAATTTACCTACATTTGTATGTATATTTATTTAATAAATTTCATTCTTAATTTGAGGAATTAATGTATTGTTGCTTTTCTCCACAAAGTAAAGATTACCACATTGTGCTCTGAAGTTTATATCAAAGGTTTCAAATAGTTAGTATTTATAGATCACCCTGTATGTTTCTATCTATGTATGACCACCAGTATACCTTTGGTCATGCATTACTCGTTTTCTATATATGTGTCATAATTTTTTGACCGCACCTCGTATATCGAGCATCCCCCAACATCTTCGATGCACTAGAGGACATCTCTGGCGTGTGTATCCCACTGTTTTGCCCCGCAATACTCCGCCTCGAACAGCCTGCAGTATTCTGTATGTGTTGTTCTTGATATTTGTCCACTAGCTACCAGAGGGAGTACCCTGTCCAGCCAATTAAGCTGCCCGTCGGTACGTCTAGGTCTTCGGAATTCGGAACAGTGGTATACCAAGTCTAGCTAGCTCGTATAGTACATCATTCGAGGTTAAAATGATCAACTCACGTTCGATTCCCCACAGAGCTGGAGCTTTTTTTCTAGTTAGTTCTCACCATTACCGCTTGATGGCATTGGTTGTCATGTTTCTGTTAGTGACGTTATACTGCTGCCATGTTGCTAGTAGTTCACGCCGATCTCTATGGTGTATGTCAGCTGTCTCGGTGATATTTGAAATTCCCGCCTTGACCAATAGGAGCAATTACTTCACAGAAAACGTGCCGCTGACCAATAGAGAGTCAGCAAAAGGGTGTGGTCACCTGGCGGTATACATCAAAGAGTCACCTTATCTCGTGACCTTGAATATTCTTTCACGACCAAGTGAGGCGATTGCTGCTGTTATAATTACATTGTTCCAACAACAATTTACAATAAGTCTTGGCTGGATATTTTCTATTTTAATTCTGTCGAAATCTGTATAATTAGAAGATTCTCAAAATTTGATAATATCCGCCTTCCTTCAGCATGAAGCTCCGCAATAGCCACACTAAACAAACCAGACACGCCCACCAACGCCCAACCAATCACCATTCAGCCCTCTCATCAGGTGACATCCTCAGTTGTCTTGTGTCACTTAGGCAGTAGACAGATTCAGACTTATAGAACGATCTAGGCTCTGAAACTCTTTTGAATCAGTTGTTGTATTTTGTCGCTTGAAAATGGCTCCGGAACAGGGGTCGAAACGTCTAGTGTTTCATAAATTTAGCCTCGTTTCTATATTATTCTTTTCTTTTCGATTGAATATGTCTTTCCGAAGCTAAATTTTAAGTTCAAAGCATTCGAGTTTAAAGCATATTGTTAATCACTTAAAATTACTTACGTATGTTTTTTTTTTGTTTCAGGTCATGACTTCCAACCATGTCACAGGAGACCAATGGCAATGAAATAGATTTAATTGATTTCGATATAAAATCCCCAGTCCTTCCAAGAGCCACCCCAACATTTGAAAGTTGCACAGAAGAAACGTCTGACAATCTACTCGATACTGAATTACCTGTACTAGAAAAGAAACTCCAGGCCACTGAAAATTTTTCTTCCCCCGCATTTGATCATAAAAATAGTGTTGACATCGAAGATATTTTAATTGCTTTTGACGACGACATCGACTATGATACGTCAAAAGACACCAAGAAGGATAGTTGTGACCAGAATATCTTAGAAAACCATGTAGAATTATTAGATGTATTAAAAAATTTAGATGATGTTCTTAATGCCTGTTTAAAAGAGTCTGACGACGACTTAGATCGGAAATCAGATTCAAAACAATATAACGAAGATTTACATAATTTGGACTCTTATAGTGACAATGACGATCCAAGCGACATAGACCTATACTTTTCTTCAAACAGTCAGTCTCCTATTATAAGCAAGGGTGTACAGGAAGCAAAAGATGATCTTAAAGATATTCGAACAAAATTAGGACAGTACGAAAAAAATTATAACAAATTTCTTTCGTCCGGTTATGTAAATAGAGGGTATGTCAACAGTGAACTAGGCGATCGTATTTATAGATCTGTATCAGCAAGTAATCTGCATAACCAGACAGGTAATATTGATTATCCTAAACATGCTACGGTAGGTGCGGTTAAAAAAAGAAGGATACCTTTACATAAAAACAAAGACCAGCACAATGGTGTTTCATATAACACTAGTCTATCACTCAAAACAAAGGCGGAATCCGATGACAACATCGATTGGAGCTGGCTAGAAGATGTAGCTCGTGATATAAGTTTAGAATCATGTGAAAACGAGTCTTCCAACAGAGTGTCTGTTGAAGATTCTCCCAGTGCTTCCGAGGCAGAAAATGCACAAAACACGAATGCCATTATTGCACAAAGACTGCGCGATTCAATGAGAAGACTTGATCCATTATTAATGCCCTATGCTGCATCAGAAACTGAAGGTGACAATATTGTTGAATCTCAGACTGAAACTGTCACTACTGCTCAACCTTCGTTTCATGAAAGACTTGTAGCATCATCTACAGACACCAGTTCGAGTAGACCAACGAATGTTCGCAATTCACGATCTCGTTCTTGTGACTCTCACGGGAGAAACAGACCTTCCAGGGGCAGTTTCTCTTCTACCCGGTCAAGAAGACCGCGTAGCTTATCTTCTAGTCTATCAAGTGCTTCAAGCAGTGCAGAATCTAGTCCTTCGTTTAATCCTTCTGCGTCACCAACGGACAACAACCCCCAATCAAATTCACCTCCCACTTCACCTAGAAGGTAAGTATGGATAAACAAGTTAAATTAGAAGATATAACTAATTTATGTCCCACATCAATGTAGAGAGTTTGAAAATTGGTTTTGGTTAAGGTTAAGCTAATGATTTATTGTGCAAGAGAGTCGTTACAAAAATTATCATGAGAAACACCAAGAAATTGGTGAGTTTTCGAAATACTGGTAATAATTGTCAAATGTGGCAAGCACTTTTCTGAGTTTCACTATCTTCGATACCTTAGCTAGCTAGCATAGGCTTAGCTATGAGTTTTTCCCAGGTTTGTGTGTTCATAATTTAAGTTGAGTTTGGTTGCCATCTTCATTCACAGTTGATAATTCTAAAGCAGAATATCTTAAGGAAATTACAAGTGCTCAATATTTTCTTGATTATCCCACACATTATTATTTCTACATAGATAATGAAGAACTTAATAACCACTGTATTTTGAGAATTTCCTTTCACTGTTTCTTTTTGAAAGTTCTCAATTCCATATTCTTCTTTGCACCACTTGAATTTTATCTTACCCTTTGTCAGTTCAACATTTTCAACAGTCATAGTAAGCATGTAAAGATTAAAAGGTGCTCATTCTGTACAAATTAATTACCTACCAATCTAGTATATTTTTGAGGTCGGTGCCAAGCAACAATTGTTTAGATGAAGTAGTAGATAAGTACGCAATGAAGGATTTTAGATTTGCTATGGAACCGACTTCAAAAATATACTAGTTTGGTAGGTAATTAATTTGTACAACAATGAGCACCTTTTAATGTTTACATTTGACAAAATTACTTCTTGGATAGGTAACTAACATACATTAATGTGTTATATTTGCTAGAGTTGTATTTTGTTATAATATATTTTTAGCTTTTATTAAGTATTGGTAATTTTTTGTTTTTTAAACAATATTAATTAATGCAAAACTTAATAGTACCCTTTTTTTTTTGACAAGATGCATGTTGCAATCTTGATTACGTAGTGTAATCCTACTTCTGATGTGTAGTAAAGAAATTTGATACAATTACCAATTATTTGTTACAGGAGCTCAGATAGAAACCGTGGGGATGACATGCCTGAAGTGAATAGTCCTCTAGGCAATTGGCCTCACAGCTTCAGTTCCATGATGGCATGTCTGAGTTGCACATTAGGATTATTTAATATATGTCGTTTTGCCATATTATCCGTCCATTTTGGAGCTAATTTCATAGTGCAATTTGTTTTTTTGTCGCTCGTATTCGGTTTACCGTTACTCACCTTACAGTTATGCTTGGGTCAAATACTAGGAGCTGGAGTGGTGGATATGTGGAGGATTTCTCCGATATTTCAAGGAGTGGGAATTGCTCTACTGATTGGCCAATTGCTCACAGGATTGTACAGTGTTATTGGAGTTTCTTGGTTGTTTGTCTACTTCAGAGACTCGTTCATTACAAAAATAGACAATTATCGATGGGCAGAGCCATACATTTATTATAGAAAAGGTAAGTTGTTGCAGCAAAGTTAATTTGACATGTATGCCAGTTATTTTAAATATACAGTGAAACGCGTGGGTTGGAACAAATTCATTTAAAATTCAGGTGTTGTTTTTTTTTTGGAAAAACGCTTGGAACGTCGGTTTTTTTTTGGACTGCGGTTTTTGTGATGATAAACTCATTTATACAGGCTGGGCAGAAATAGATTGCGACCATCGACTTCATTTTTTCAAATGGAAACATTTGTTTTTTCATTTTATTTTTGAATTCTGCATTGCATTCTAAGTATTTTTCATTTACACTGTTCTGTACCGAAAATTAACAGTTATTAAAAATAATTTTTTTTCTAATGTTAAGAAAATAATGGTAAAAATAAGGTGTTTGTTGGTTTAAACCTATCTATTTACGTCTGGTTTTTATGATTGTTGGCGGTATTTTAGCCGCATGAATGGAAACCTTTTTTTTAATGCTGAAGTTTTTAACTCCGAAAAGTATTTAGACCTATTACAAAATGACATAATACCCTGCAGATCGGCAGATATGTGGTTTCAACAGGATGGAGCGCCCCCTCACTATTCCAAGAAATGTCTAGAGCCGAAGAAATATGGATTTAAAATTACATTTAGGATAATTTAATACAGGATCGCCACCTTGAAGCTTGAAATCGCCCCCCCCCCCGAAGCACGTCTCTTGATCCGCCCCTGTCGTGAGTTTATTTCCCTGAAAGCCCTAGCTCGACGTCCAACTTTATATCTCACGTCAAAATAATGTATTTAAGTAATTATTATATATCAATTCAGATGTGTATGAGATCTAACAAAATATATTTATTTTTCAGAGATCCAATATCCTATTAACGGCACTTACAAAATCAGTGAAACGGTGCCAGATTATTTCAATGGTGTGGTACTACAAAGACATCACATATCGCTCGAAAGTAATTATGGCACCATTAAGTTTCAACTGGCCTTTAATTTGGCTGTTGTTTGGATGATTGTCTTTGTATCTCTGAGTAAAGGACTGAGATCGTATGGAAAAGTGGTTTACGCATTTACACTCTTGCCAGTTTTCGGAATGTTTATGTTATTTGCGAAAATTTTTGCCCAATTACCAACGGAGTATTTGAATGGGATGTTTCCAGAAACCAACTGGTCAGAGTTTTTTCTGAATCCTAAGGTAAGAAATCTTTGTTGGTCTAAAATGAACTGTAATTTATATTGTAATGTTTTTATTTTCACACTCGGGTTCAGGTCAGTTCTTATATTTATTTATAATTTATATTTACTAAATGGCAGTCGAATACTGAATGAATGCTTCCTCAGCTCTCTGTATTTATATATTTCTTCTAGGTATGCTCCAAAAAGTCTAAGAGCTGCCGAGACTAGACTAGATTCTTCGAGAACCACATCAAAGCAAAAAATAATTTACATATTTCTATTTCGTGACTCAACTGCATAGAAAATTTTCCAAAAATATTGAGAAAACTATCTTTTTAATTTAAATTTAATTTTTATATAATTGGGCCAATCTTTCTGCTAAGAAATTAGTGTATTTTATAATCTTGTTTTTTTTTCATTTTATTCTAGTTATCATCTTAAATTTCTAACTTACAGTCTTTCTTGTAAAACTCCCCTAAAAGGTGAGTAAAATTGCGGAAATAAACTTTTAAAATCTGTGTAATTGAAATGATATTTAAGCATAAATGAATTGTCTATTTTCTGTGTTGGTTCATTTCCACATCATTTCTATGGCCATTTTCTCAAAAATCATTTAATCCTTATGTGGTGCAATTTCCTAGCATATTTCTAAATTATCCTTTTCAAATGGTTAACATCTTTAAATGGCCCTTTCTGTTCAACTTCTGTTTCAAGTAGCGCGATAGGAAGTAATCAAGATGGGTTAGGTCAGGGGATCTAGCAGGCTAAAAAATATCAAAATTTCTGAACTTTTCCATTAAACACATGTCTTTTTGGAACCAAATATGTTGACGTTCTTGTAAGGATCCTTCGTCCATTGGAAAAGAAAAGTTCTATTAATCTGTTGGTTTATTCAAAATTTTTAATCATCGTCATGCTATTTCTGCACCAGTTTTGCTTAGTGTTTTACGTTTTTGAATTACGTATACATAAGAAAAACAAATCAACAGTTAACCTTGTTTTACAGTGCTGGATTGCTGCGGCTCAAGAAACATTCCTGACATGGGGTCTACTCGGAGCTGCAGTAATGCAAATAGCATCACATAATAAGAAACACAAGCATTCACTTCACAGAGATTCTAGTTTAGCTGCAATTACTACCATGATTGTGTTGCTGTTAGCTGCGTTTATGGCAAATACCTGCGTTGATATACTCAAGGCTAACGGATATAGTTATCTTCCAAGTTCTTTTGGTAAGTTCTATGAATACAGATAGTGAATGTAAAATAGTCTTCAACTCAATAATGGTTAGACAACTATTCTCGGTTCAATACATTATTTCTGTAAAGTTAATTTTATATCCCAAATAGCTTCAGTTTAGATACAAATTCGATCCTGTTTATTATAAACATGTTTAGGATTCTTCGGGAACAGATTTGCTAGTAGCCCTTCTTGAAAAGATTAAAATGAGTTTCCTGCTATTATCTAGAGACAATATCGAACTCGGGGTCTCACTCTGCCTACTCCCAAGACTCACTAAGTAACTGAACTGTTCTGTTATCTATCTTAATGGAGATAAATATTTAGACTTACCCACCACATTATGTCTTGTCAGTTAGAGAGTTTCTAGATAATCGATCCTGATCCTGATAGCTGGATTAGAAGATGAGGTGCCATCGAGTGGCCAACAAGGTCGCCAGATATAAGCCCCCCGGATTTGGATTTTTTGGGGGGCATTTAAAGACGTCTAAGTTACTTCTCCAGAGTCACTAGATGATCTGAGACATCGTATGTTAGAAGACTGTAACCGACGTACTCCATATGTTTTTTTCTAATATGAGCAAAGAATTAGAGGCATGATTATATGACTGCGTTGCAGCGATGGCGGCCATTTCGAACATTTGTTATAAAATGGTTTCAATCCATCGTAATAGCAAAAAGTATTTAACCTTATAAGCCAGTTATCTATTAATTTAATTTGATTCAATTATTTTTTTTCTCAGGAGTCTCATTTATATTATTAATTTTAGAACAGATGTCTTCATATACTTTCCTCAGACCGGCTAAAGATCCTCTGCCGCCCAACTTGGCAAACACTCCAGTTCGTTACATGACACATAATTTGTTTATTGCCGGTGACAGAATCATAAAATCAAATATGGATGTAACTGTAGAAAGTGGCTACCAAGTAAGTATGTAGGTGATATTAAACAAATTTATGAAGCCAGTTGTCTTGCTATTAACTCAAACACTACAACAAATTTATTCTATTAAACTCATTCACGTTTTTCATTACCATGTATAATCTTTATAAATACGTGGGTAATTTATAAATCGATTCATATTTCATATTTAAGTCAATTGGTTATATTTAATACTGTAGAATTTGTATATAACATTATTTTAATAATAATTAATCCTAAAGGAAGAGGATTGGCAGATCTAAGCAGATTATTAGATCAACAAATTTCTATTTTGCATAGTCATTTCCAGAAACTCGCAGAATTTTCTGATCTACACAGAGTCATGTGCCAGGTTGATGACTCAACACCACTGCGACTGACACAACAACACGTCCAATTACACCACCAGCCCATTGATCAGAAACTGCTGAAATGGAAAGAAAAGCCCCTTCATGGAAAACATATTAATGACGTCAACCAAGATTATGTCGACAGTGCAGCGTCGAACTACTGGTTGATCTCTGGTGATGTTTCCTGAAACGGAAGGCTTTATATTGGCAATCCAAGATCAAGTAATCCCAACTAAGAACTATCTAAAGTACATCGTTAAAGACCCTTCTATTAACAACGACAGATGCAGGTACGGTTGCCAAACATCTGAGTCTATCCAGCATATCACAGGAGGTTGTCAAGCGTTCGCTGCAACTGAATACAAAGAACGACACGATGCTGTGTCTAAAATACTGCACCAAGAACTAGCACTGAAATTTGAACTATCACAGTCGGCAAGATTACCATACTATAAATACAAACCAGAATCTGTTTTAGAAAATAACAACTATAAGTTGTACTGGAACCGCACGATACTGACTGTCGGACTGTTGCTCACCATAGACCAGATATAGTTTTGGTAGATAAAGTCGCTCGGAAAACAACTTTAATTGACATAGCAATTCCTAACAACAATAATATAAATGTCAAACAGGCTGAGAAAATAACCAAATATAGAGATTTGGAATTTCAAATAAAGACTCAGTGGGAAATGAACAACACACGAACTGTACCAATTGTTATGTCAACGACAGGACTAGTCCCAAAACATCTATTAAACAATTTAAAATACCTAGTTCTGGACGAACATCTTTATAAACAAATGCAAAAGGCCGTCCTGTTAGGGGCAGCCCGGACGGTCAGGAAATTCATGGGAAACCGCCGCCACGACTTCAACCACGGGCCTGAAAACCTGGCAAGGGCTCCCACAGAGCTAAACCCTTTTGACATCTAGGATAATTGCAAAATTTTAAGCTCTAAGTATACAGTATCAACCATTCGGCAATCGAATACTGAATGAATTCTTTCGTCGGTTTCCGGTTTTTAGATATTTTTTCTCAGAAGGTTCTAGATGGATTCTCGAATACTCGAGGAATTTCGATAGCGCTAGTCGCCGGTCTCGATGGGCCAGACAAACAACCTTTAGGATTCCTCTAAATATCTGATGTAGGCAGTCACAATATGAATTTTAATTCTTTGTATAAAATGGACTAGAGATGGGCAAAACTGCATGTTGCATTGTTAATTTGCAAATATTATTTATATATTTTACTTAGAGAAATATCTTGTAAATTATTCATATTTCTTTTGTTCAATAAGGTAGAGTTCTTCCCATTTTGTACGATGTAGTATATTTGTAAAAGATTCTTAGGAGACTAATGTTAAACTGGGAAGTACAGATCAGAACCAACAATTCAATGCAAACTGCGGAGTATGAAGTAGAACTGTGTTATTAGGGACCTATATAAGTATTTACTGTAATTCTATGAACTATTTTATTCTTTGAAAGTGTGTGGCACTTGTACTTATTTGGATTCATTTTGACCATGTTTCGAAAAATCTATAATTTGGAATTTTTTCACTCATGAAAGTCAAACTAAAGCAATATGTAACTTTTGTAAGTACAGTTTGTCCTACATTATCCAACTGAATCAACTCATTTCAGTAATAATATAATAGCAAATAGCAATGGAATTGAGAACTGCGGCCACAACAAGATGTCACAAGATTTCCATGCAACATCGAGGGCATTAACTGATTCCGAGAGACATCACGTACATCTTTAAGAATGGCAAAAAAACTCGAGTTTTACACTGAAAATATCTGTTTTAATTCACACTGTATCAAGGATTCCTTTAGTTTTGGTATTAATAAATACTAAAAATTAACCTTTAAGCAGCAAATTCAGTACCATTTAAATAAATAGGTATATTCAAGAACATAAGCATTACAATTATAATGTTATATCTAATACATTATGATTATTTATAACAAATTCCTTTATAATTAATTTTTCAATATTTCAATGGTAATTATGAACGAAAATTCAAGGACAATGTTGAACTCCTATTTTTTAATCTTTTTAGACCGTGATCCATATACTCTACTTTATGTCTTACGTTAATCTTCGTGTTCTGTTCATATATTTTTCAATTAAATTCTATTATGTATATATGATATATGTATTACTAATATATACTACAATTCGTCAACCATTTACTTTTTATAAACCTACAGTATTACAATAATAATAATATATACCCATAATATAGTTGCTAATACATATCAAACATTATCTATTACAAATTTCCTCACTTATAACTAAATTGAGATGCTTTATAACCAGTGAGTAAATACATCTACTCACTGTTTATAACTCATCAGCTATCAAATTATGTGTTGATATTACGCAAAAGTGTCGCCAACAAGTGTGAAAATAACTTGAAACAAAAGTTTTCATTCAGCGAAAGCAAAACGTTGTGGCGCTTCAACGCTTTAATGCTATAATTCCCTGAATGCAGCCACAGCCAATTGCTATCTGTATTACCCGTGAAACAGATAACAGGTCAACTTTCAGTCGTGTAGTTTTCAACCGATCTGTTATTGCTATTCATTGAGGTTAGGACAATTGTATAAGCGCTAAGCAGTTCAACGTACAGTTATTGTCAACGGACAATAACAGTTGTTATTGTTGTCGAGTGAATAATAGTTGTTTAATAGCAGCTATGTTAATAACGCCACATCACTAAAATGGACATTCATTTCGACATGCAAAATATTATTTGTATTTGTTCATGTTAAAAAAAAAAAGATTTCTTAGGAGATTAAGTATCATAATGCAAAAATGAATATATCTTTTACTGTAATTATGTTTAATTTTTGCATTTCAGGTTCTACGTTTCGCAACAGAATTAATACCAGCTACCTTTGCCATACTAGGTGCCGACCAGATGTCCCCATTTTGGGCAGTACTTTTCTATTTCACCTTAATTATGTTCGGGATTGCTCAACAGCTAGCAATGTGGCACTGCGTTATAACAGGCATAATTGCCACACGAACAAACAAATTGAAAGAGTGGGAGACGACCATAACTTTTTTTAGTTGTGCCTGTGGTTTTCTAATAGGGCTTCCAATGGCAACAGAGGTATATATTACAATTTATACGTTTGTACAGTAAAACTACAATCATACTTGTATTCAGGGTCTAGAGTAGACCCCGTTTTCAATGACAAAATAATTAACAAAGTTGATATTTGTTTTCAGCTAGGAATCTACGTTGTGTATTTTTTCGATTACACAGTTGGGGGAATGTGGTGGTTGATAATAATCTTCCTTTTTGAAATTATCGCTGTATTCATGGTAAGAGGAAGACCATATAGTGGGGATAAAGTGGTCATGGCTTTGTTCAATAGAACTCAGCAACCATTGGTCATGAGTTGGGCACCAGCTCTGCTTTCGTTTACTTGGAACGTCGTATTACCAGTTGGACTTATGGTGAGATATTTATAAGAAGTGGACAGAAATAAAACCATCACTATTGTTTTTATTCTAGGTATTATGCATTTGTACTTTTAAAAATGGCAACTTCAAGGAAATGTTTGTATGGCATCATGCACCAACGGCGGAATACTGGCCCTTATGGTCAAGACAATTAGGCTCTTTGTTACAGCTCTTACCAATAATGGGTATACCTCTAGTTGCGTTGATTCAAAGCTATAGGTATCTCAATAATGGTCCTAATGATATTTTTGATGTAAGTATTTTGTTGTAATTTAAGAGGATTCTGATGGAAATATTTTTCTGAAAAAATTCATAACTCTTCATCGAATATCAGAAATTTTCTTTGGCCAAGTCTAAAAAATGACCAGAATGTCTTTTAATAACTCTAGAAAACTCCGAAAGCAAAATTTTAAAAGACCCTGAATAAATCTTATTAACTGTAAATCTAAAATTTCATAAAATATTTGACATTTATCCTGGGTTATTTATTGGCACTTTTTCATATTTGGTGTTATGTAGATTAATTAAGACTTTTCAGGAATTCTTTCAGAAAAAAATGTGAAAGCATTACTTATTATATTTTATTCCAATCAGTCGAACTTTTGATATATATTAATTTTTACTACAAGCTTGAAAATTTGATTAAAATGCCTTCTTTAAATGAATAAATTCGAGATTCGCAATTTTGCGAAAATTCAGTTATTTAATTTGGGGGGGGGAGGGGGTGAGAGTCACTTTTAGAGAAATTTAATACGGAACCAGAAAGTGATTCAGATGTGAATATTGGTATAAGTACCTACTCTTGTCCTAATATTAATGAAAACGAGTTAAACTTTTTGTGTAAATTTAATTTAAATTTAATTATCCATTAAGGGGCAGATAGGGTATTTTTTAGAATTCACTATTTGTCATTTGCTTGGAAGTGCTCAGTTTGAAATAATTCATGAAATATTCCTGTAATACTTATGAAATATTTCTGTAATATTCATGAAATATTTCAATAATGCCTATATTTACTACTAAAAATCTCTTGGATTCGGCTCATCTTGAAACACAAATATTGATCATCGAAAATCGCTTTATTGTTTTTCAAAATATTCCCCATGAAGATCTATACACTTTTGTATGCGTTTGAACCACTCTGACTTATCTCCAAAACATGCATTCTGAACGCAGCAACCGCTCATGTCCGCGTAAATCCACGATTCAGCACCTGTCACTATGTCATAAAGACGCAAACAAATGGTTGTGTACCACTCAGAATTGACTGTTCTGCGTTGTTCTAGTGGTACGGTTGCGACATGTCCAGTTTTTCCGAAAAAACGGGCAATCATTTGCTTGGAAGTGCTTCGTGCGCGAACAACTTTTATTGAATTCGGCTCATCTTGAAACACCTATACAGTCGACTGCTGTTTACTTTCGGGCTCATACGCGTAAATCAACGATTCAGCACATGTCACTATGTCACAAACGTGTTTTGAACGATTGACAAATTGTGTGGGATCCAACGCGAACAAATTTTTTTGACATTCAAATGTTTATGCAATATTGAATGTATGCTGGTCCCACTAATGTGTAAGGTTGACTCAATCTCACGATAGGTCACATGACGATCTTGCAATATCAGTTCGCGCACAGCATCAATGGTTTCCGGAACAACAACTGTTTCTGAACGACCTTCACGAAATTCGTCTTGGAGTGAACTACGACCTCGATTGAATTCAACATACCATCGATAAACAGTGGTGCTTGATGGAGTTTCATCGCCAAAAATTAAATTAAGTTGATCCATGCACTCTTGCTGACTTAATCCACGTCGAAAGTTGTAAAAAATAATCGCTCGAAAATGTTCACGATTTAATTCCATCGTTTGGCCGAGATGAATTCTTTAAGTTACTCTAAACAACACATAGCGCTCGTATGTCCAAACGTTCTGAGTACGTATAACCTCGAAAATGTCAAACTTTACGATAGAGCTGTCAGTTGTCAGATTGCAACACTAGGGTTGTCCAATCCCGAAATATAAAAGGCAGCCCTCGTGAAATATTTTCACGAAATAATTTACTAAATGTCGTGAAATATTTCAGTAGATATTTTGTTGTGGACATAGGAATATTTTAGGAATATTTCAGTGAAATATTCGTTCAAATATTTCATATAGTAATGAACAAGGGGGTGTATTATTTTTAGAGAAAAAAAAAGATATTATAGTCATGAAAACGATAGGAGGTAAGGGAAATATTTTTTAATGCATGGCATTTTATGGCTCGTCTAATTATTTTACATGGATAGTTATAAGATTCGTGAGTTAGCCAATATTGCTTCTATGTTTTCACTCTCATTAATCACAAGTCATAAATCTTAAATCTATTACATGCTACAAACTGAAATAAAAACAAAAGTCGAAAATGAAAACAAATCATAAGACAAATGTAAAAAACGTCAAAAATGTAAAAAACAGAAATAAAAAAAATGACAAATTTCAAAAATTGATTCTGATCTTTTTAAATATCTTTCAATATGTAATAATTGTTTATTGTCTGCCAATAATAACATATAAATAAACCAATATTAATATTTATTACAGAGGATACAATTGCTATATCGACCTCCTATTGGTGAACACATGGATGAAGCAGCAATCCAGGAGGCCGTAGCTGCCATAAGGGTTGAAGTTAACGCCAATGCAATTGCCATGGAAGACCCACCTCCAAAATACACCCCGCCCCCATCGTACACCACAGCTACAGGTGCAAGACTTGCAAAACTTCTTAGCCAAACGCTAAGAAGGAGTATACGAAGAATTGCAAACGTCTTGGGAGAAAGTACTCGAGTTGCAACAAGACAAAGAACGTCAATTTCGAATAACCAATCACAGTCGCAATATCCACCTCCAGAGTATAACACAGTAATTGTAGAAATGAACAGTAATGTAGCAAATCACGATATTGGTCCGAGTTGTTCAACAGCTCGACCAGTTTCTACATTGGAAAGACTGAGAAACTTACAAAGTTCCCCGAATGCGTTGACAGCAGCTGAAGTTGCTTCTATTTTAAGAAATAGTCTGAGAAGAAGTACTTTGAGACCAAGAAATCAAAATGTATCTACGAATTTTAATGTTGGAATGTCTTCAATGAGTGCCCAGAATTTGGTTAGTTCTGCAGCACCAATTGGGGAAACATCTTTGGTGAATAACCAAATTGCAAAATAGAAAAAGTATAAAAATGATTTGAACTTTTTCTGATATAGCTGTTTTTGATTTAGAAATTTATTGGGCTTGCATAAATGGTTTCTACATTTTTTATATTTTTCTAATACAGTACAGCATTTATAATGCACAGTCAAAATCAATTACATCAAAATACTTAAATTCTACAAGAATAGTAAATTACGGTACCATATAAATTTCACCAAAATGCGAAACACGCTTTTTTATGCATATCATGTTCGTGGTTTTTATCAAAATATGGGAGTCATTTAAGATTGTTTTCTACGTAGGTATTCCCAAACAATTCCGCTCTTTTACGTTTTTTTTCTCTGCTGGCTGAGGAACCAAAAACCAACCAACCATGAGTTTAGAAAACCTACACAACTTGGTTCAAATTTTCTATTGCTAACTTTCTTATTATTAAAGAGAATGGATTTGAGAAAGAATTGAAATTTTATGTATTTCAATGTAATTCAGTATATATTTCACTTATTATTTAAAAAATATGTTACATAGAAACAAATAATATACTGATTACTTGGCCAGTATGTAGTGAAACTTGTTTCATCCAAAATCCGAAAATTGCAATGCTAAGAAGGTTTTAAAGATTTTGAGTCCCAATTAGAAACATCACAATTTAATTGATTTGGCGAATCTAGGATTGTGGTTGGGCGGCCTGACCTTGAGGGGGGGCTTGACACCGTTGATGGTAGGTTTTAGCATATTAAACACTAAAAAAGCATAGAACTCAGATGAACATCTCAGCCCCCCCACCCTTAGATCCTCCAATGCCCCAGATGAAATTATCAAGCTCCCACATCTCCCTATTAACAACAATTCATTCCAGCACGATCCAACAATAATTTGATTTTATTTATTATTGATTTGGTCTGTTCTTGTTGTAACATTCTATTAACTTGTGTTTTCTGAAGACATTAGAGTCCACCTATTATGTCAAAACGATTGTAGTTTATGAATAAACATATTTGAATTCTATCAGCAATTATGATAAGACTGATTAATGTCTGATACCAACAAAGATAATTTAAGCCACGTTATGCCCCAGAAACACATTTTATCTGTGATATATTTCTTAAGTTCACAATTTATTTGTGGTTCAATTTAATAAGTAATACTATACCTATGTTACATATCTCATAGTGTTCAATTTTTATTGTCAGTCTATATATATATATATATATATATATATATATATATATATATATATTGGCAATATTCTTATTTAAAACAAAATTTGAACTAACATACTATAATGTTTTTGCTGATATCGAATACTGTATATTAATACATAATTAGTTATAATAATTTAATTTATATTAATGAATGTCTCAAAAATTAATTTGCAAATAAAATGTCAAAAGTAATGTTTGTATTATTCTAAAAGCGTTTTTACAAATTACAATTTGTCGCATATTTTTTCTTTCCTCATTTCTTCTCCTGTGGTGCACATAGTTTTAGAGTATATATCCGGGTTACAAATTTTGGAAAAGAATTTAAACCATATGACAGGTATACCAATTCATATATTTTAGTTGATATCCTTATATGCTTTTTTAACGTAATCTAATCTAGGTGATCTCTCTCTGCGACATGCAACTTTCAGAAAATCTGAAATGACATAACGGACATTTCCTCATAAATATTTTAATTTCAACGTTAGTGCGGTAATTTTCACTGGACGATTTGAAAATTTGCTATGTACATCTCATTTAGTAAAACATATTTGGCTCCTTTCAATGAGTATCGTTTTGTTTGTATACCAGGCAAATACCTATTTAAATGCAAATTTTTCCATTTTTTTGCGAAGGCGGTGTAAATCTAATTCACCCTAAACCTATTGCGTTTATAGACAGGGTGTTTAGTTATAGCACCCTAAAGTGATTCGGACTAGAATGATAGTGGTCCGTTATATAGAGGATGGTCTGGACGTTTGGTGGTATAAAAATGTTGGAAAAAATGTGAAATTAAAATTATATAAGGTGATTAAAAAACTGCTTATGTACACTCATAACAGAAGGTTTATATGCTGCAGATTTTTTATACAGAAAAGTACCCACATAAAGTGTGGAGAGGAATTGT
Organism: Octodonta nipae; assembly: GCA_034190945.1. Lineage (NCBI taxonomy): Eukaryota > Metazoa > Arthropoda > Insecta > Coleoptera > Chrysomelidae > Octodonta > Octodonta nipae. The sequence goes on along the minus strand of CM067222.1, from coordinate 105,504,533 downwards.
AAAGGACGATAAGACGCACAATTTTACTATGGTTGGATATAGGACGGATTTAACTCCGTAAATATGGGATTTCTATTCCTATAGTTTATAACAAATTTATGCTTGTCCGTGGGCAGTCGTATGTACAGGATGGTTGGTACATAGGTTGAAAAAAGGTTACATGACGTAGTCGGCATACAAATATGACAACGCGTACTAGTACTTTTGTTCGTAACGATTTACCTGTCGTCGAAGTAGGCCTTGTAGTCGTTCGATGTTACCTGGTTCTGGTATACATACAAAATAAAAAATAAAGAATGAAAACTACCTTAGTTCAAAAATGCTAAAAAGTTGAAAATAAAACATTTTATATAACCGACTTCTATATAACTAAAAAGCTTCAAAATACAACTCTAGGGCCAAATAAATAACACATTTAATGCTTGGTCCTACAGGAAGTAAAAAATGTAAACATTAAAAGGTGCTCATTCAAAATTAATTACCTACCAATCTAGTATATTTTTGGGTGCCAAGCAACAATAAGGACAAAGATAAGTACGAATGGGATTTTAGATTTGCCTTTTAATGTTTACATTTTTTACAACAACGTTGAATGTGTTATTTATTTGCTAGAGTTGTATTTTGTTATAATTATTTTTAGCTTTTTAGTTATAGGTGGAAGTCGTCTATATATTTTTTAAAAATGTTTTATTATACATTATAATTTACATTTCTTTGTCATTTAACATAGTTTTTTGGTTACAGTTTAAACAATATGACAGGTATACCTAATGCTTTATATTTTATTGATATTTTAGCGTATTCTTATTTCTTTCTCTGACTCTTTCTAATTGTTTTTTTATTTGGACGACTTTCTATAAGTGTAAATCTAATTCACCCTATATTGCTACAACCCTGTATTCATCCTCATATTTCAATTAGTCTATATATCAAAATTTTTTATTGATTGTCTGCCCCCATGCCATACATTCATACAGTATACACATTATAAAAACAAAAGGCGGAGTTTAACGGCTGTAACACAATCCCACAAACTATTTAAAAACAAAAGTGTCGTTAAACAAGATTCTCCATATTAAATACCAGATAACCAGATAACAATTTTATAGGTCTATTGTGAATTTGATTAGCATAAACTATTTTTTCCCAATCCGGTTTTCTCGTGTGACAAATTTACAAAAATGATGTTTTTGACTTATGTGGTCAAATTTGCGAAGTGCGCAAACAAGTCTACAACAGGTTTTACTTTTTGAAATATTTTCTTTGTAAACTCAGAGGTACGGATAGTACACTGTATAACAGTAATAGAAGATTGGCAAAACACATAGAATTTTGTATGCTTAAATCTTAAATAACGTTCAGCTTCGTCTACAATAGAAATTAATTCATTATTTTTATTGTTTTAATTAAAATAATATGTATAACATCATCAGCATAAGATTGGGTGGTACATTTCGGCCGTGTACAAAAATAATTTTCCTATTTGCGATATGTACCGTGTTGTGTCCGAAATATAAGACCTAATCTTTTAATAAATATGATAATACGTTAAAAACGAGTATCAATTCGAAAGCTTTAGAAAAGTTCAGTAATGTTGGTGAGTGCTGTAGCTGTACTATAACCCGAACAAAATCCTGGTAGTATATAATTCAGTCAAGCACCTTGCTGTAAATTGGGGTGGTCCAATCTTTGGGTGAACAATGTATAGAGAAATTACCATTATTACATATAAATATTTTACAAAATGAGGTAGTATATAATTCAGTCAAGATGTAAATTGGGGTGGTCCAATCTTTGGGTGAACAAGTATAGAATTACCATTATTACATATTACAAAGGATTTTATATATTAATGGCAAAGTTAAGCTGCTATCAAAATCATATTCTTCAAACATAGTAAGAGGAAGATGTAAGATTAGAATGTAGTGTGACGTAGAAAGTAATATGTATTTAACTCACATTTTTTAAAGCTACTGACATATATTTTTTACATAAATATATTACTATAATATAATCCAATACATCCCTTGCGTATTAGGAATGAAAAACTATATACATTTCAGTTCTAAAGTTTAGTACGATAACTTTTAAATAAATATTTAACACATATTTACAACATATGTACAAAATAAATTTCTGAAACCGGGGCAAGTTTTTTAACCCAAAGAGGTCGACAGAAATCATTCATTTTTACTTTAAGTGTGTAAAAATTACGTTGAAAGTTTCTGTTACATAGATACATACATAAATACACGTCAACCAAATAAAAGTCTGTTAAAAATGACCTCTTTAGTAAAGTTTTTGTATTAATTAGAACTAATTTACGCCAGATTTTTTAAGAAGGTGCCCTTACATGTACTACAAATTTATTTATTGAATAATCTTTAGCTTAACTGACAAAATAGTGGCTTTGTAATTTGACTAAAAACAATAAAAATTAACAATGTTAACAGACTTCAACTTCAAAATGTATGTGACATTTCTGATAAATGTAAGTGTTCCATCTGATAAATGAGGCCTTCAACAATCTAGTCTCAGGACTTCTAGTGTCTCCAATATGGGCTATACGCAGTCCCAAGAAGATGTTTCTAACTGCTTCAACTTCATCTTTCTTAAACTGGTGAAGTTTTCAAGAGTCATTATATCAGTTGCGAGATTTTATTCAATATAGACTAGCTGAATACATCGATCACCTGAACATTCTTTGATTGATATATCGTTTGTACAACAAATATCAGACTCAAATAATTTGATAAATAAAAAAATATATTTAGAAAGATATAATGTCGTCCATTAGAAAAACCCGAAATAGATTGAAGTGTACAAGAACAATTAAGAAAACACTGTTTTGGACAAAACTGGTATAAACGAGGAGAATCAAATAATTATTTCTTGAGAAAGGCATATTCAAATGTGATATGTACCAAGAAGTAATAATTAGGAGTTCATATTGAGATGATTGTTATTATTGACCATTATTTTAGTGCCTGAATTATCTTAAAATTTTGCTGACAAAACAAAGACAATTTAATAGTCAAAAAAATCATTAAGTATACAGTTCTTACGGAAAGTAACAAATAAATTCATTATTTCTAATCGTGGGAGTTTTTCGAAAAAACTTTTGACAAGTCGATTTCGTTTTAAATAAAGCACTTTTGATATACGATCCTTATTTGTGATTGAATAGGGAGAAGGGGGCCGATTGAGTGGCCAATCAGATCCCCAGATTTGACACCCCTAGACTTGTGTGTGTGTAGGTGGGGGGGGGGTACTTAAAAAGCAAAGTGTACATTATTATATGGATTTTAGAAGAATTCCAAGCAAGAAGTCGTCAGGAGATACATGGGTATACCTATTGATCATGTTCAGTTTAAACTAATGTTTTTTTTTTCAGTGTTTTATTTAACCTAGATAATGTGATAATATTTTTGACGATGTGTAGGAAGAATGACACGCTCGTTTAATTAGCCTAGTCTCAATTGCACGATGTAATTTAAACAAGTTATCGATGACGTCATATCTCGAATAACCATTACGTCACATATAAGGGCTTTATGTCCAAAAAGTGCCTTTGTTTCAAATTAAATCGACGTGTCAGAGGATACGAATCTCACATACGGAAATAATGAATTTATTCCTTACTTTTTGAATGCACTGTATATCCACATCAGTGCAGTGTGTGGAGACTGTATAGAGTTCAGCTAGGTGTGGGCACTTTGGATATGTTAAGGTTCCATATTAAGTATATGACACTAAACCATCCACGAACATCTTTCTTTCAGTTAATCTTGAGAGAGAGTTTTTTTAGAAGAAGACAACTAGCAATTAGAGATAGCATAGAAACAGCTTAGTTGCTAGAAATAACCGTGGACTGAGTTAAGCACGCAAAGTGGTGGTCATGACATAGTAAAGCAATTTATGATCTTAACAACTGTGTAATAACAGTGCTTGTTGGACTTCTAGAAGTTCATGTAATAGTTATTTGTAGTGTAAACCAAATGCACCGTTTTGAGAATACATGTCTTGCAAGATTGAAGTTAAAGAAAGACGTAAAAGTATAATCTATTGACTTTCAGTCTTACTAAGATGTAGCATATATTTGAATAAATTACCTAAATAAATATGGCATACTTTAATTTCAACATTTCACTTATGTTGATTGTGAAAAACTTCAATTTGAATCTCTTTTGATTTTAATTATTGGATTGTTGTGTCAACAAATTCAGCAGTTCTCCTTGATCCATATTATTTAATGTTTGCATGTCTATCCCTAAAGCATTAGCGACATTTTCCATTTCCAATCCAAATGATTGAAGGAGCTCTATGAAGTCCATTTCTTCTCCAGTGACGGGGTTATGCAATCTCGGACACGAACTGTTGCATTGAGGCCATGTACATCTTTCCAGACGTTTTTGGGCACACTTTCGCTTATTCAGGCGTTTCCTTGAATTTTGCGCTGATCTGGCTGTTTTGGCTATCACTTTTTCTTTCGTCATAATTTTATTTGGTATCGTGGATGTTGTCACATTTTGGTTTTCTGATGTATTATGGTTATCTGGAAATATATAATTATTGTAATATATTTCATTATTCGAAGATTTTATAGCACTAACAGTACAACATTTTTCAAATAATGACACTATACACACTGTAGGAGAAACACCCTCTAATAATAACATGTATCTAACAATTTTATAGTCCAGCGGACTTTGTTTTGTATGGATGTAATGTCACAGTCCATCCCCCGCCCCAAAAAAACTAGAGTATTCCAGGGACTTTTTCTTCGTTTTTTTAATTAAAATAAGTAAGAAACATCATTTGGACTGTAACCGATTTATTTCCATACAACACAAGTTTGTTAGCTTGACTGACAATACTGTTCCTTTAATCAGTTTGTTTAATATTGTAATTTTTATGTACAAACTAAGCTGCAAATCATTATGGTGCTGATTTAGGAAGAGGGTAGATTTTAAACAGTACGCCAGTTTTTAAAATATCTAATAGATATTTAGGGAAAAATATATATTTGCTATGTGGGTTTTTACGATAATTTATTGATTTTCTATAAACGAAGAGAGACTTTTAACATATCAACTGGACCTTTTTTATTAGAAAAACAGAAAAATAAGTTGTATGGGTATTTCAAGATGAAGCAAATGCGGTGTCGGTCGAAACAAATGCAATTTAATTTTTTTTAACTCACTGATGCAATATATATTATAAGAAAATCTCCTTAACATCAATCGTGTACAAATGTAATAAATACACGGTCACAGAATAGTCACAATTTTACAACTTGATTCGACCATTCTATTATGGGCTCTCGCCTCAAAAAATCGAATTAATATCATCAATAAAAATTATTTATAGTTTTTAGTCGACCCTAAAAAATATACAATTTGAGCATGCAATAAAAAATTTGATGATTCATTAATTTGCCAATTGAATCTTACATCCGATGAATTGTGAGCTGACAAAAATTAATATCCGATGAATTGTGCTGCAAATAATGTAAAATCTGCTTGTCGCGTCATCTGTTATCGAGTGGAGGAACTATGAATTATCATCAGTTGCCTGCTGCATAGATTGCAGCGCTATAACTTCATTTGGTGACCATTTGAATTCAAGTACCTAGATGCAGAATGAAGGTTTCTTCTTTGTGCCCAAAATATTGTTTGCCAAAGATGGGTAAGTGGTTAATTGACACAATATCGTTCGGACATATATTATACTCACTAACAAATAAATCACAACAACCAAAAGATGTTTAAAATTAATATTGTTTTGGTAAAACATAACCAGTAAGGAGTGTTTCTGGGCGTTGCAATTTCTTTGTCAGTGAGTATAAGATTTTGTTAAATATCAAGTCACCTTATAAGAAAACTTCGTATTGTTTTGGAAAGCATTAAACAAAACTTCAATAATATATTACACTACAAGGGCCGAAACTAAGGCTGCCAGATTGGTTGGGGATAAAATCGTGAGAACGATCGGCAAAAATCGTGAGAAATCGTGAAATTTTTTTAAAAAACCTAATTTAAGTGAATTTTCATTAGTAATGTTTCTTTCTAACTCATAATTCGTATTAAATTCGATGGTTCTTGTCAGAATTATACCAGAAAAAAAAAAGAAATTAAACCGCACAATGGTAAAAATATGTAAATTAAATTTTTAAACTAATCAAGCAAACAATAGTCAATTTTTACTTCTAATTTTTGGTCATAGGAGGTTGAAAACTTTCGTTTTTTAAGTGAGATATTAATACATCAGGCTCACTATTACTCTTAGAGCATATACCTTCTGGAGCTAGCCTGCAATGCACATAGGATAGAAAGAGGGGGCAATAGAGAGAGCAAGGGTGAAAATTACATGTAGGTAAAACCGTATCGTATTCGTCAACAATTATCTAGGTAATAAAAATCAAATGACTGAATATAACGAACATTCAGCTAGAAAATTAACTGACTGTCATACTCGAATAAGCTCGAAGAAACAAGAAAACAGTGTGAAACCCATAACAACAGCTCATAGATCGAAATATAGACATAGGAGTACGAATAAAAATGAGCCCTGATAATAGTACCCTTCTTGTCCTTGGTGGCGCTAATTTAAACAGAGATCGGCTTGAAAAAGCAGCGCGCTTTGCCGATAAAAGATCTGTTCACAAATTATTGAACCCATTGTTGTTGTTCCAACCTGATGAATAAACGTTACTGAACCGGTAATCCAATTTGGAACAGCCCTTTTGTATAACATCGGTAATTCCCCGGTAACTGCAAAAAGACATTCTGTTGTTGTTCAACTAAATTCAGAATGATTTTACAGTTGAACAGTTTATTTCTGATAACGTTTTAATACTTATAAAATGTATATTTTAAATTTTATATGTGTACGTATGTAATTTCACAATATTAAAAAAATGCGAAATGAGGGACACCTATCGTGAGATTTTTATATATTTTTTAGATTATTGGTGTGCTTTCATAACTATATTATAATTCACATCTCATCCCATTTGTTCTACTTTGTCCCAATGAAAACGTGGTCACTTTACCGCAATAGCATAGACGAAAGTTTAACATTTAACATAGCGACAGAATAAATAGTTCCTTGTTACGATTATAAATACGCATGAGAAATTCTTTCTTCCCGTCATTATAGACTTTCTCTGGTAAAGTATGTACTTTCGACCGAGGTATGAAGAAAAAGTTATTTATATATTTATTACCTTTCTGTCTTCGGTGACTCTTATCTTTCCTGTTCCTTCTTTTCTTTATTCTTGTTATATTAATCGGTCCACTGTTAATGTTTAGGCCATTTTCAGAGTGTTTCTTTTTTCGCCTTGTTGTAAAACGATCCGGGATTTTACCAAGATGTTTCAATTTTCTCTGCCTGCGTTTTTGGATTTTCTGCTCCCAACAATGCAAAGCGTCAACTATCGATGTATCATCTATCTTGACGTTCAGCCAGTCCTTTTTGGTTAAAACAGCGTGAGACAGACAAGACGGTGCAAAAACGGCTGATACGTTTTCAAAGCTTTGTCGTAAAGCATCTCCCATTTTGTGTATATAATCCCATTGTTGTTTTGTAACGGGTGCACCAACATTGTCCGCATCAATTTGAGCTTCGTCGAACAGCCATTGAAACACAAACAGTTCCGCTGGAAATCATAATTATGATATTAGTAGTAGTAATTTATTTATTAAAAATTCAAACACTCATTAATTAAAATCTTAACTGTTATAGGGACTCTAATTTAATATACAGGGTGTTTCAAAACAAATGACAATAATGTAAGGAGAGATTTCTATCCCTATAACTTCTTTTCAGTAGGCCCCTGGCTATTGACAAAAATTTTAAACGAATTTCTCATGAATGTTACTCTTATTACATTAAACGTACGAATAAATGAAAACAAGAATTACATAAAGAAACGACAATTTGAAAAATCGAAAATTTGTGAACATGCTTGGAACCTAGGCCATAAAACAATTTGACAATTCAACTATACTTCACAAAGAACAATATAACACGAAACGAAAAATAAAAGAGTCTGCCTTAATTCTTTTGAATGAAGACGATTGTATCGCTTCTACTTCTGTAGAATTTAATCGTATCTGGTTACCGACAATTAAGGAAGAAATTATCAATGGTAACCTCCTTTTGAACAACCCACTATCAGGATAGTTCATAAGGTTTTTCCTAGGTTTTCCCTTACGATGTTAATGGAATCACTGAAACAATAGAATTCTTTGATCGCATTTTTGGCGAATGCGCTATCTTATAACAAAGTCGTACCTAGGAACGCCACTTATAAATTCTAAAGACAACTCTTTCAAATTCTTCTAATTTGAAAGCTGTTTAACTATAATACATGATCTTTAGAATTTTTTGTGCTACCTGTATATCTAAAAACAACAAATTTTCTAATGTCAATTTAAATGTTATAAATCAAATTTTCATTTTGCAATTTACATCAATAAATATAAAGCCATTGACAACGAAGTCAGAATAGCCTCTGAAACGTTTGGTTTTCCATCAATATACGACGTTTTATTTCGATTGTGGTGTTATTGTCCAAAAAAAGCTTTGGTTTAGTTTTACACGGAGTCGCATTTATTTTGAAACACCCTGTTTAAATTAAATGCAAATGTACGAATAATTTATTTAAGAGTTTTACGTATCTTTCAACATACCGCCAAAATTATTAAATAGACTTACTTTTAAGAGTAGGGTACAACCTATAACCAAAATAGCACCTCCATGGTTCGTTCAAATATTTTTCCCTACACACCCTGGGCACTTTTCCTCTCCACAATTCGATTCCCTTTTTGATAGCATCTACTGCTGGTTTATTAGTTGGTGCATACGGCGTTCTATCTAAAAACCACCCAGAATCCGTAACTCCCTTTATGTGAATTTGTTTCAGAGACAATTCATCATGTAGCAATTCTTTTATAAAGTCCAAGTTAAGCATCACTCCTGTACCTCCTGCGCTGCTTCCAGTCAGGAGGAGCTCAGTGCTGTTCTCTAGTCCCAGCGGAACCAAATCTCGGACTACTTGACGAATAACGAACGATCCCATGAAACTGAACATTTGCTTTGGTGAGCCTGGTCTGGAGCCACTCCAAGAATCGCTGGTGCAATAGGGAACGAACACGTGGTTGTAGTTCCACCAAAATGGATTCTCTTCAATTAATGGTGATAGTATTCCTCGAACTGCAAAAAATAATGGCTGTAGTACTAATACCAAATTCTGGTCATTCTAAATCAATGCAAGAAAACAATTCTGCTCATAAAGATAAGCCTTAGGCATAGTGGTGTGAGCATAGCTTAATAAACCAGTTGGGTCATCGACGAGGACAAAACATGCTTTAGTTTACATAAAAATATATTTAACCGTATATAGAGAACATTGCAAATTCAGATTTCTTAAAATTTTATTTAGTAACAAAGAATTTTCATGCTTCCAAAAGCATATAATGTCTCGAAAGGTTGGTAATATATTTGTTTTGAAAGGTACAGTTATATTTTTGTTCAAGTTGTTCCATACAGAGTGATTTGGTGACATAATGAAGTGTGAAATTGTTCTTTTAAAAATTCTTTCAATACAATTTAATCGGTAGCAACATGTAACCATTTTACGGCTATTTCATATTTTTCTAAACTGAAAAATTGCCAGATTAGACATTGACGAAGATCAAGTGTCGTTATCATATGGTTGTAGTTATACAGGATGGTTAAAAAAATGTCATAAGTACCCCATAAGCAGTTGCATACATAAACTGGTTTAAATATAACCGATATAGATTTCTATTTATGCATGGTAGTTCATAATATGTTAGAACTCAAAAGTTTTGTTGGGTGGCCCGTAAGTAGTAGAATATACAGTGTGGTTAAAGTATAGTGTGGAATGCAATTATAGTTAAAAGAACGGTACAACTGTAGGGTAGCCGATGAACAGTTGAATTGACAGGGTTGTTGTTACATAGAATGAAGTGGAATTATATTTGTGCAAGGTGGTTTAAAAAAGTTACATTGCGTAGCCATAAGCAGATACATATAGGGTGGTTGAAATACATAGTGGAGTAGAAATATAGTTATACAGCGTGAATCAAAAAATGATATAACAAATTTCTTATATTTGGTACAAAGGGTGATTAAAACATGTTATAAAATAACTGTTTTATATGGTAGCCCACAGTAGTTACATACGGTGGTTCAAAAACTTTAGTCCCTAAACAGTCGTATATACAAAATAGTTGGATTATGGGCTAATATGAAACTATACATTGTGAATATACAAATATTGCAAATAGCATTTTAATGAGTCGTCATCAGCAGTAGCATATACAGGGTGGTTGAAATATAGCTCGGAGTAGAGTTATAGTTATACCGGGTAGTTAGCCAAAAGTTAGCGAAAATTGTTATACTGGGTAGTCCATAAGCAGTTAAACATGCAGAGTGCAAGTCTAGACAATCTAAAAATAATAGTTTGTTTTTGTCCCTGACCGGTCTGAAGGAACATGAATATCAAATTTAGATAGTAGTCAGGGCAATCGATACAATTAGTTAAAAATTCAGTCCTAACTCTAACAGATTGTAAACTCAATATTTGGAGCGGTTCATTTATTACGCAATTAATAAGGAAATACAATTTAATGAAACTTTCATAGATCCAATTGTGTTATTATAATTAGAAGGGTGAAAGAAGAGCCAAAGGGTAAGGAGTTGGGGGCAGAAATGTAAGAAGAAGTAAGTTACATCATATTCATGGTTGTCATACAGTTCTGGTATAGGAAATGAGGGACGTGAATAATACAATAATAATACAAATAACTTACCATCTTTTGTATCCGGCCAATGTGAAGATGTCATGAAATGCCTTTGTTTAAGCCACCTATTCCTACAGCTTCGGTGGTCATAGCAATACCACCCTCCTTCTAAAAATATTATCCACTTTGTACTTGAATGTGATTTTCGAAGGTAAAAACTAAAACAAAAATTCAGGTTTTACTTTGCTGTACTACAATATTATCAAATTAATTACGCCTGAAATGCGTTTGCTAAATGGTCAGAATGAACTTGATAGTAATACAGAAACTATTGCAGAAGATTTTGATCAGTTTTTTTATGAACTGCTAAGTTAACATTTTCTATATGATTTTTGAAATTAACTTATTTAAACAAAAATGTCTTCAAACAATAAAAATATTTATCAAGGACAATATACTTAATATTTCTATAATGCTATTGCCCGCAAGTAGAAATATTCCGGGCCAAGCTTGGTTGGTTGCCTTATCTTTAATGTTATTATGGCTTGGAGTAGTTACAAAAGAGACAGACCTACTGGTATCAGAACTTTTCTAGATGATATAAAAGCAAACTGAGAACGATCTCGTGTCGTCATTCAAATATTGTCACTTTAGTCTCAACTCATTCTATGGCTTCAATTTTGATTTTGTATGTTTCTAAATAAAAATAAACGTTAAGAGAAGTGAATTGAATTGAACTAAATATAAAAAATTGGCGCAGTCAATAGGATATTCCAGATACACCTAGAATGCGAAGACATCTAACTAGTTGAGGTCGTTTGCAAACTTTTGTGGAATAGAACATACTAGAAAAGAACAACAACTACCAAGCACTAGCAGGACAATAAGCAACCAGGCTAACCAGTTTTAAGTGATGCGGAAAACAGTCCGATGCAAGAAATAAGCACGTAAGATAACAGAACCAAACCAAACTTATTTAATTTTCAATGTTAACCCTATTACCATTTCTGATTAAGGAAGTATATTCATACTTTTCCGTATTTCTTGTATTATTCTTTAGATCCAGGTCATATCTCATAATTATTGAGAGATCATAAGAATAGTTTTGACAGGTCTATTTATGAATATATGAAAAATCCTCATACTCAGATATTGTATCACTAGTAAGTTACGAACATTCCTTTAAATGAAAAGTAGTTACTTACCCAGCTTGAGAACCATCGTTACAAGTTATGGATCGGCTGGACAGAAACACTTTTTTAAGTGCTTTAACTTCATTATCTTTCTTTGTATTTTCATCAGAACTGCTTTGGTCGAATTTTTGTATTGCATTGGTGTATATTGGTTGTTCAAGATTCACGTCTTTGGGCTTGTTTAAAAAAGCAGCGCAAATGCCCAAACATGATAAGATCTGCAAAAAAATATGTTTGTAAATTAAGTTTCGGTTTTAACACTAAAGTTGAAATGAGTGATTACGCTAGCAAAGTAGCTATTGTACATAAATAATGTTTTTCGAATTTGGTAATCACAGACTAGTTAAATAATTGTCTAGAGTAATATTTTGATTACTTCCTCCTTATTGAGTCTCAAAATAGGTTTTAAGGTTGAAAGTAAAGTTTTAGCATAGGAAAAAGGTTTGCTGGAAATGTCACATTTGTTTTGAAAATAACCTCTGGGTTTATACTAGGACACTAAGGGCTATTACCCAGGGGCGCAAGGTTTCGGAGGGCGTCAAAAACTTTGCGTTATACAAAATTATTAAAAAAAGTGTGATCATTAAATCTTGATATGATAGAGCAAAAACATATTTATAAAAATTGTGCTATCTGCTAACATTCATTCCAAGTGTCTAAAAAAAACCAATATCATTGATAATCACATTACTACAACAACCATACCAGACATACAGGGTTTTTCAGACAGACTGAAAAGAGTGGGCAACATATTTGATATTAAAACATTCAAAACTCGAAATACAGTGAAATCAATTATATCAAAAACTATAGCAAACAACGTAACATAAAACTCAAAAAATTGTATTTATAATATTCCTTGGGAATGTAACATATTTTACATTGGAGAAACGTCTAGACCTATAAATGTTCGAATAAATGAACACAAAAATTATATAAAGGCACGGCAACTTGGAAAGTCAAAAATTTCTGAACATTCTTGGAACTTTGGTCATAATATAAAATTTTAAAATTCAATCATAATGCACAAAGAAGAACACAATACAAAACAAACGTTGAAAGAGTGTGCTTTAATTTTATTAAATAAAAGCGATTATATCACTAGAACTTCTGTAGAATGCAGCTGTTCCTGGTTACCAATAATCAAGGATGAAATTAATAATGATAAAGTCCTTTGGAACAACCCTGTCTCGGGGATAGTTTTAAGGTTTTTCCTAGGGTTTGCGTTGTGACTTCATTGGCATTTTTAGAACATCAGAATTTCTTTGAACTCACTTTATCACAAAGTTGTAGCTAGGAATACCACATGAAAGTCTGAAAATAACTCTTTCAAATTCCACCAAGTTCTTAGATTTATTTCACATTCTTTTTTCTTTTAGTGCCACCCTGTATATATCAATTTAGCAGTAAATTCTTTTAGTTTTATTAGTTTTATTGTCAAACACTTATTGTCAAATTCTGAATTTACTAAATGGGTCTTAGCAAAGCTTTTTATTTTTTAATTTTCTTGTTCAATGGTGTTAAGTTTTATTTCCATTGTAAACAGGGTCTAAATCAGACCCCGTTTTCAGCCCTGAAACGTTCGAACTAATTGAAATATACAGACTTTCCAGCAATTGCAACGTTAATCCCAAAAAATCAGGAAAATAAACACTATAGATTTTAGGTAGTAAACTAAAAACTTGGATGATTTGTGAAAAACTACAGATTTACAGCTAAAAACTGATGACATATAATTATAAACAGCTGTTGGTCGGGTTGGAGATAGATGCTCATTGAAATGGCGTCAGCCGAAAGAAAATTAAAAGACTGAACATCAAAACTGTTCGAGGTTGCATAGATCGTTTCTATTTGAAGAAAAAGGTAGATTTATTTGGTTATATTGAGTATTTCTGTGATTGTGTGAAACTAAGGAATAGTCCCAACGTTGTTTTTCTTTACCAATAAAGATATATTTATTGCATATCTGTTTAAATTTAGGGCCTTGTAATTAATAGTTTTTTAATTAATTTAAATAATATAATTATACAATTTTGAGAAATCTCAGAAAATTGGACAAATTACTTACCTATTTTGTTATTTAACAAAAAAAGAAAGTTTAGATTGGAACATTTTTTAATATATAAAAGACCGTATATCTGTTTAATTCACTTTTTAAGCGATGTAGATGTAATTCTCTCTTGAGAGCATGCTGAGAAACAATGCAATTTGGATTTTACCTAATTACCCCTATATTTAGACCTTAAGCAACAACACATTACATTTTAATACATATTGGAGTAATTGGAAATGATTATCTTGATGCATATATAATTGTTTGTTCGAATTTACAGCCAGGAGATAGCACCTAAAAAATGGAGGTCATGAGATTCCGTGAATGGAACATCAAAGGTACCGACAAAGCGACAAGCACAGTCGCTTTACGATTACCATAAAAGAATCATCATTAGGATTTCAATACGATCTCCCACCAACCAAACGTATTTTTGTGAATAAAAGTTATGTAAAAACTTGTCAGAATTATACGATAATATTCACCAACAGCATGGGTGGAAGTGAATATGCATACCGACTATGTTAAGCCTGTTGCGCTATGATATAACTATAGCAAGCATTGGAATGTGTGGACCAATCAATCAATCAATTTCGAAAAATAAACGTAGATTATTGTTTTTCTCTTAGATACTTCTTTACAGATGCTCTGGGTGAAAAGGCAGATAGATAATAATCTACCATATGATAATTATCTAACAGTGTCAAGCCCTATTGTACATCTAGAGCAGGGGAATTTTAACTCCAAGGACTAAACCAAAACAGTTTTAGTTTACTCCTTGATGTTGACAGCTTCGCTGTTGAAACAAGTTTTGGTGTTAAGGTACAAACCTTTGTGTTTATACGTCTGAGACACACCTAAGGTTCCACCGGTTTCTCATTACCATTTTAGATATTAACACAACTAAAGGTACTTCACCTTTAAGTAAAATACCTATTTGCTGACAAACCTCGTTTACAGTTAAAAAGTGACATCTAATGATTTTACACCATGTAAATCTGTTTATGAAGAATACCTTTTTTTAATATTATTCATAGAAAAAATATAAAATTGATATAGTTTTTGAAACCTAGTATATAGTTGGAAAAGTTTCATAAAAACTTATTATAAAATTTCTAGTGCAATGACATAAGCAGATGCAATTTTTAATTCTAATTACTTCTATTTGATAACAATTTAAGATATTAGCAAAAATAAAGATACTTAATTTTTAATGAAAATTCCTATTTGATGACAAACCTCATCTATAGTTGAAAAAGTGACAAGAAATGATACAGTGTAGGAATTATATCTCTTTAATTGATTAATAAAAGTATATCGTTTGATTTATGAATACACACTGTATATAAAGACTACTTTTCATTTTTTTAATACCTAAGGCTAAAGCGGGCCCTAGGCAACATTTGTAATTCCGGACCTATTTTTCAGTCATGACCCATACTTTGCTATTGGTAGTTTGGTTTTAAAGCATACAGAATGCAGTTCTATTTAACTATCAGATTCCAAGAACAAAAAAAGGAAAAAAATATACATATAATTTTTTTTCGGGCCCTAGGCACGTGTCTAGGTTGCCTAGGCCTTAGTTCACCTCTGCAGCAACTCCACCAAAGCTTACTGTATAAGAAAGTCGTTAAAAAAGGTTTTGCCGATTTTCTAAAAAAGGTATAAGATGTTATTGAAAAAAATACCGGACCACTTCGGGATCCCATGAAACTAATCCATTTTCTTTTTAATTTATTATACCCCATGCTCCGAACATGTTTTTTTCCATATTTATAATACCAGCGACTCCACCAAAGTTTATTGTAAAGGGTGTTTTGTTTAGAGGTAACTTTAAAATGGAAGAAAACAAGGATATATTTTTTAAATTGACATGAAATTTACTTTATTCGAAAGATAATCTTCTGGCATTATAATTTGAATATGACTTCTGGCATATGACCGCCATGGCTGGCTCGGACGTTGTCTAATCTAGATCCAATTTTCGATGACTTTTTCCAACATTTTTGGCCGTATATCGGCAATAAAGCGGCGAATGTTGTCCTCCAAGTGGTCAATCCTTTCATGTTTATCGGCGTAGACGCGACTTCACGTATCCGCACAGAAAATAGTCAAGCGGCGTTAAATCGCACGATCTTGGAGGCCAATTCACGGGTCCGAAACCTGAAACTTTGCGGTTACCAAACGTTTCTTACAATAAATCAATTGTGACACGAGCTGTGTGACATGTTGCCCAGTCTTGTTGAAACCACAGCTCGTGTGCATCATGATTGTTCAATTGATGAACGAAAATGTTAGTAATCATGGCTCTATAGCGATCACCATTGACTGTGATGTTCTGGCCAGCATCGTTTTAAAAGAAGTACGAACCAATTATTCCACCAGTCCAGAAAGCACACTAAACAGTCAGTTTTTCTGGATGTAACGGTGTCTTAACATGAATTTGAGAATTATCATCACTCCAAATACAGTAGTTTTGTTTATTGACGTATCCATTCAACCAAAAGTGAGCTAAACAAAATTCGTTTATGACAATCGGGATCAACAGCAATCTTGTTTTGGGCCCATTCGCCAAATGTACACCTTGCTAGGTGATCGTGTGGTTTCAATTCTTGCACAAGTTGAATTTTGTAAGCACGCAAAACAAGATCTTTTCGCAAAATCTCCCATAAAGTAAATGGACACATATCCAATTCCTGTGCACGATGGCGGATAGACGGATTCGGGTTTTCCTCTACAGCAGCAATGGATTCTTCTTTACCACTGTACGACATCTCTGTCGATGCGTATTATCATTTAGAGTAAACGTGGTGCGAAAACGTTGCATAGTTAATCGAATTAATTGCTTTGATGGACGATTATGTTGACCGTAAAATGGACCTAGTGCGCGATACGTATTTCGAACACAACCAAGATTTTCAAAATAAATTTGCACAATTTGGAAGCATTGTTCAGGCGTCAGTCTATTCATGATAAAATGCCAAACCAAACTAAACATAAATCACTTGACAGCTGACAAGATGACCGCCGGTTAAAAGAGTGTTGCCAACTTAAAGTTCTAAACCTCTAAAAAACACCCGTTATAAGAAAGTAACTAAAAAAGTTTTTCTCAATTTTCTAAGAGACAGTCCAAGCTATGTTATTGAAAAAATACGGGACCACTTCGTGATATCCCGGAGCTAATCCAATTTCTTTCCAATTTATCCCATGTTCCAAATAGAAACATTTACATATTTTTAGTAACGGCGACTCCACCAAAACTTACTGTATAAGTATTAATTTCGTTTTTTTTTCTCTAAAAGACAGCAATAACCCTGGTATGAATTGATTCAATTTATTTGAATAACACGGTATATTCTAACAACCGCTGCTAACGTTTTATGCATATATGAATTTGAAAAGACGTATTGCCTTTCTATATCGTGTGCCGACGTGAATGGAAATCCTTCGTCGAGTAGGTACGAAAAACAAGGTTGCACTAGAGAACGGAAGTATTAGCAGAATTTGACCCGTTAAAGATTCTTGGTTAAAAGAAGAGGAGTCGGTATCGGGTATATGATAGCATGGCAGACTGCAGAGAGCAGAGTACAGCGCACAAGACTGAAGGACTGCCGTCGGCATTACTTTGTAGTATTGATAATAATCACGGCGCGGGAAGAGTGAGTGGCAAGACGTGCAAGATCAAAAGAAGCGCCACAGTTGTAGTACGTATACGTACAAGAGCGATGAACGAGGTTCTCCCCGTTACAAATTAACGAATCCGTTTGATCATTTTTCTGTTGACTGGAGTTGCAGTGGCCGGTTGGTGTTGTTGATGCGATGAATTATTTCTATCTCTTTGAAATGACCTGAGCTAAAGGTGTACTCAACAGAAATACATAAACAAGGCAACCCTTTGTGTGCTTTACTAATCAACACACTAATGTTTGCGTGGGTTAGGCTCTAGTTTGGCGAATGTGAACTTGGATTTCTTTGCAAAATAGAATCCATGGTAGTTCTTGGTTTATACACATCATCTAAAAATATTGACATGGTGTCATAAAACTAACCTATCCTACCCCATGCGTCTTGCTGCTCATTTCGGTTTTTGTAATTAGCATTTTTGGGGTTCCACAGCATAGGTTCGTTTTCGTAAAAACTTGCAATTAAGGGACTCCATCTTTCACTATCGGTAACGCGCACTAGATATTGATAATAACTTTGAACAAATTGTATAAACGTACAGAGCAACCCTGTTTCGTACTGAATAATATTTAATACTTCCGATTTATAATGCATTACTCAGATAGGATGCCCTGCCCAGATGAAGGTTTGATACCTGCATTAAATTCAATATTATTCTTTTTTGTTCTGGGTTGGTAGATTTGTAAAATTTATTTATTATGGGTATTAAAATCATTTTATGAGGATTAGTTCGTCATTAAAATATTCTAAGTAAATAATTTGATGTTGCTGACCATGTGATTATCCTCCATTCGGGATACAATCTTTGCATAAATACCTTTATTTTAAGTGTATAACTTAAAGTATATTATTGGGGTCTTTTTAAATAACTGTAAAGCTCCCGGTATGGTTTATTTCTGTAATAAATTGTTAAATTCATATTTAAATATCATAATTTTGTTTTAACACGTGCCCAATGCCGTTTTTCTAGATACATTGTAAGTAAGCCGAAGTTCTATCTTCTTAATTTTATTTGTGAATTAAAATAAGATAAGGTATGGTTTATTGATGCAATACATTCACGTTCTACCGTTTGACCAAATTCAACGTCAAGCATACAGTCAGGAGTGAGTGGTACCAGTTTATGGAATACCCAGGGAAAAATAATGCAGAGAGCAGAGTACAGCGCACAAGACTGAAAATTAAGTATCGAATGAGTGGCAATCAAGATCAAAAGAATTGTAGTACGTATACGTAGATGAACGAGGTTCTCCCCGTTACAAATTAACGAATCCGTTTGATAAAACTGTTGACTGGAGTTGCAGTGGCCGGTTGGTGTTGTTGATGCGATGAATTATTTCTATCTCTTTGAATTCAACACACTAATGTCGTGGGTTAGGCTCTAGTTTGGCGAATGTGAACTTTCTTTGCAGCATAATCAGTGAGCATAAGTTGAAAAGACTTGCAATTACGGAATGATATTTATTTCTTGTAATAATTATCCCGCCATTGAGACTTTCTGCAGATAAAACTAACGAGACATGATACGCATTAAAATTGCGTTAACGAAAGCTTCGCAACTTGAGAGGAAATACGTTTGTTATGTCTACAACATGTTCCAAAATTCAACGTCAATCATACAGTCAGGAGTGAGTGGACCAGTTTATGAATACCCAGAGAAAAATAATTTAAAAAATCGAATCATCAGACTTATGCACTTTATTGAAAAACGTCCAAACAGAATTGTAATTACAATTTTGTAAATATGACTGCCCAAATGTTTGTATTGGTAACCTAGTTAACTATACTCACTGACAAAGAAATCGCATAACCCAGAGGGCATTGATTTGGTAAAGCACAGAAGCTATTAGTAAGGCGGGCTATATACCTACAATACGAGGGCTGCTTTTTATATTTCGGGATTAGAGAACAAAAACAAATATTAATCATCGAAAATCGCTTTATTGTTTTTCAAAATATTCCCCATGAAGATCTATACACTTTTGCATGCTTTTGAACCAATTGTCGAAGCACTTTTTCCACTCTGATTGAGGTATCTCCAAAAAATGCATTCTGAAAGCAGCAACCGCTTTTTCAGGTGTCGAAAAACGTTGACCTCTCAGTTTGTTTTTTACGTAGGGGAATAAAATGAAGTCATTTGGTGACAAGTCAGGACTATACGGCGGATGACTCATCAAATCGATGTTTTGAGTGGTCAATAATGCAGTTGTTTGAGCCGATGTGTGAGAGCTCGGATTGTCGTGGTGAAGAGTGATCCGTCTTCGGCGGTTGGTTTTCCTCATTTCTTGGAAGACAACTGCCAAACAAATGGTTGTGTACCACTCAGAATTGACTGTCATGTGTTGTTCTAGTGGTACGGTTGCGACATGTCCAGTTTTTCCGAAAAAAGAGGCGATCATTTGCTTGGAAGTGCTTCGTGCGCGAACAACTTTTGTTAGATTCGGCTCATCTTGAAACACCCATACAGTCGACTGCTGTTTACTTTCGGGCTCATACGCGTAAATCCACGATTCATCACCTGTCACTATGTCATAAACGTGTTTTGAAGCACCGCGATCGTATTTTTTGAGCTTTTCTTTTGACCAATCGACACGAACCTTTTTTTGAACGATTGACAAATTGTGTGAGATCCAACACGAACAAATTTTTTTGACATTCAAATGTTTATGCAATATTGAATATATGCTGGTCCCACTAATGTGTAAGGTTGACTCAATCTCACGATAGGTCACATGACGATCTTGCAATATCAGTTCGCACACAGCATCAATGGTTTCCGGAACAACTGTTTTTGGACGACCTTCACGAAATTCGTCTTGGAGTGAACTACGACCTCGATTGAATTCACCATACCATCGATAAACAGTGGTCCTTGATGGAGTTTCATTGCCAAAAATTAAATTAAGTTCATCCATGCACTCTTGCTGACTTAATCCACGTCGAAAGTTGTAAAAAATAATCGCACGAAAATGTTCACGATTTAATTCCATTTTTTGGCCGAGATGAATCCTTTAAGTTACTGTAAACAACACATAGTGCTCGTTTGTCAAAACTTTCTGAGTACGTATAACCTCAAAAATGTCAAACTTTACGATAGAGCTGTCAGTTGTCAGATTGCAACACTAGGGTTGTCAAATCCCGAAATATAAAAGGCAGCCCTCGTAATATTGCGCAATATTTTTATTGTGCAATAATATTGAATGCCCACTTTGAACCCAAACCTTAAATAATATTCGGCAATAAAATTAACAAGCCCTTCGCGTCAATAATTTCGGACGAGCAACATGTGTGGCGCCCAAGTTTAGGCTGTAGCTGTGGTGGTGATTTTCTTGAAACCAGAAGAACTATTAAATTCTTTTTTAAATCATCCTTTGTTGCACGTGGAATAATCTCTTTATACTTGGCTAGCAATAGACCATAAGCCATATTTTTTTGTCCTTATCTTTTACCATACACTTTGCCATTTTAATACGCGGACCTATGCTACACGTGACAACAGATTGCAACCGCTCCAAACAGTAAACTAAAAAATATTGTGCAATATCAACCCTACACGGAGAAAGGACGCAATATTGCACAATAAAATTTAAGCGCGCTCAGACTTCTCTTCAATCATTGTGCAATTTTCCGATATCTATTTTGCTCAAATTATGAATAATTAACACGGCTTGGCAGTGATTCAATAAGCTGGTCTAGTTCTTCTTGAGAACCTCCAAAATCAGGGGGGGCTAGGACAAATTTCCGACTCGTCTAAACATCTACAAACATGTTCTATTGGAGAAAGATCAGGGGATCTGGGCGGCCAAGACAACAAATCCACATGGGTTTCCTCAAAATGGCATGAAAACAACTAGAGCAAATGTTCAAACTGTTTGCCAACAACATTACTAGATGTATCACCAATCATGTGCGAACCGATGTCTTGGGCAGCATCTAGGATTCTTTGACGTAAATCACCAATTGTTGATATCGGTGTCGAATAATTCTTATCTTTCAGGCAACCCCAGTAAAAAGTCCAAAGGGTATAAATCGGGAGAGCGTGGAGGTCATGCAATTGGAGCAAGGTGTGCAATCTAACGCAGTGCATACTCTTGGTTCAAACGCCCATATTGAGCAGGGCGACCGTCCTTTTGGTATCACATTGTACGTAAAATATTTAATGGCACTTCCTTAAGCATGGCAGATGATTTTACAGAAAAAGTAGATAAATTTCAATATTCAAATTTCTTGGCAATTTAATTTAACAATTAAAATAAATCTGTGAACTGAAATAGTAAACAGCTGTTATTATTGGACCACTTGTTACTATAAAGTTGAGAATAACACAAAAAGGTCTTCAAATATTCAAAGGAGGTTCTAGAGATCACAGGTAATGGGGATGGAGCGTTGATGAAATAAACAAAACACTATACGAAAAAAAGGCACATCCTCTAGGTATATAGGAATGAAGACAGGAAACAAGAAACATTGTATAAAATTTTCTTTGTTTTTGTAATATTCATTTTATTCTTAAAATAAAAATAAATATTATTGAAATAAAGAAAATAAAATTAAAAAAAAACTAAGCTCTTTATTTTAACAGACTTCAAAAAAGGAGGTTCTCTATTAGTCTGTTTTTATTTGTTCAGCGATTCCTCAAAACCGGCTGAAGGAATTTGGATCGTTTAAACTGGATTAAGTTAAATATATACAGGGTGTTTCTAAAATAGGTTTCCAAACTTCTGCTGTATATAGAACTCATCAAAATAAGCTAAAAACAACAGTTTTATTTGTGCCCTGTGAAGGGCATATAACTTCTTAAGGCTGCGTTTTAGGGCACATGTTAATCTGGACTTTTTGGCTAATTTTGATGAGTTCTATCCACAGCAGAAGTTTGGAACCATATTTTAGAAACACCGTGTATACTAACTTTTGGTAGAGGCGTTGGTATTAAAAAAAGGAATTGTCTCTGTTCAGAAATTGGGGTGTAATAAATTGAAAACACATTGGAATTAAATCACAATAAATGTCAGTTAAACAACTTCAAGATGGAGGTTCCTCATTGGTCTTTATATAAAGTGTGTCTTGATAAGTTGGAATCAAATGGAAAAAGTTATGTTCGACTTGGCATCGAGAAGTTTTTTTAGTTAAGTTCGCTTTTTTGAAATCAGTTTTTGTTTTTTTAATGTATTTATGTTTCTGTCTGAACCAAGATAAATAGTAAATATCGTACCTATTAATCGTTTCACAAATTTATATGAAAACAAAAATTTTGAAATTATTAAATTCGAAATACAATTTGCAACCTGCCTCAGTTTATTACCGACACTAGTAATAAGTAAAAATGTATTCGAGTGGAGTTAAAGGAAGCTCTTGTCTTGCCGTTGTCGGTACCTTTTGAGTTGCATGGTTAGAAACGACGTGTAAGTTATCTTTAAAATGCACTAAAATGTAAATAAATCTTTTATCTACGCAGAAAGTTAAGTGGAAGTTTAAACCTTTCCTTCCCTTGGAGACTCAAGATCGGGCACGTGCGGTGCGACGCAGCAAAGTATGGCGGTACCCTGTCTTTTGATGATATAACTGTCAGACCGCAAACAATACCGAGAGCATCGAGTAACAAAGACCGCAGCTATAAAAGAAATCTGTCGGCACCCTTTGTAGTTACCTGAATTATGGAACATCGTGAGTTATCTGCACGTTACACTTCTTCTTCTGATATAGAAATGACGACTACAATAAAAGGGATATCTAGCAACTAGAAATTCACGGATGATGTGACCAAGAAGCTTGACAATAGCTGTCAAGTGCTTGAAAGAGCTTTATTGTCAATACATTAATATAATTTACTAGCAAACATTTATAGCAATATTAAAGCATCTTTTTAATATTTATGCTAATTGGGATTTTATAATTAAGAAGATTCAGTTAATGGCTTTAAGGCCATTTCTAATTTCTGGCAAGTAGTTATTTTCTCAATAAATGTCAAATGAGTTTAATTAATAATGAACCAGTTCCAATAAATTACAGCAGATAATTTACGATTACTAGATACATTTTTGGTTCCATTTAAGACTGTCATTTTTATCGGTGCAAATAAGTTTTTGATTATTATTAAGTTTTTTAACAGGTAATGCAAAAGTTTCATGTTTTCATTAAATTATAACTATTTAAAATGAATTATTAAAATTATTCACTTTGGTACAAGTTATTTTTGAGTCATATTTAATTTAGATATGTTCATTAACTTTCTTTCCTATTTTATGTATTATGCACATTAAGTAGTATTAGTGGTCGCCCAGTGGTCGAAATTCGACCCTGTTTCATGAAATTATAAAAAGTATATATTTATAAGAAACAGAGTTGTGGAGAAATCGGAGAGAGAACAAAAACAAATATTAATCATCGAAAATCGCTTTATTGTTTTACAAAATATTCCCCATGAAGATCTATACACTTTTGCATGCGTTTGTACCAATTGTCGAAGCACTTTTTCCACTATGATTGAGGTATCTCCAAAACATGCATTCTGAACGCAGCAACCGCTTCTTCAGGTGTCGAAAAACGTTGACCTCTCAGTTTGTTTTTTACGTACGGGAATAAAAAGAAGTCATTTGGTGACAAGTCAGGACTCTACGGCGGATGACTCATCAAATCGATGTTTTGAGTGGTCAAAAATGCAGTTGTTTGAGCCGATGTGTGAGAGCTCGCATTGTCGTGGTGAAGAGTGATCCGTCTTCGGCGGTTGATTTTCCTCATTTCTTGGAAGACAACTGGCAAACAATTGGTTGTGTACCTACCACTCAGAATTGACTGTTCTGCGTTGTTCTAGTGGTACGGTTGCGACATGTCCAGTTTTTCGGATTTTTGGATTCGGCTCATCTTGAAACACCAATACAGTCGACTGCTGTTTACTTTCGGGCTCATACGCGTAAATCCACTATTCATCACCTGTCACTATGTCATAAACGTGTTTTGAAGCACCGCGATCGTATTTTTTGAGTTTTTCTTTCAACCAATCGACACGAGTCTTTTTTTGAACGATTGACAAATTGTGTGGGATCCAACGCGAACAAATTTTTTTGACATTCAAATGTTTATGCAATATTGAATGTATGCTGGTCCCACTAATGTGTAAGGTTGACTCAATCTCACGATAGGTCACATGACGATCTTGCAATATCAGTTCGCGCACAGCGTCAATGATTTTCGGAACAACAACTGTTTTTGGACGACATTCACGAAATTCGTCTTGGAGTGAACTACGACCTCGATAAACAGTGGTCCTTGATGGAGTTTCATCGCCAAAAATTAAATTAAGTTCATCCATGCACTCTTGCTGACTTAATCCACGTCGAAAGTTGTAAAAAATAATCGCTCGAAAATGTTCACGATTTAATTCCATTTTTTGGCCGAGATGAATCCTTTAAGTTACTGTAAACAACACATAGTGCTCGTATGTCAAAACGTTCTGAGTACGTATAACTTCAAAAATGTCAAACTTTACGATAGAGCTGTCAGTTGTCAGATTGCAACACTAGGGTTGTCCAATCCCGAAATATAAAATGCAGCCCTCGTATATGGGTTAGACTTCATTTACCTCAACTTTTCATGCGACTACGTCGAAAGTCTTATAGTAGAGCTGTCGAATGGTTTGAGAATTGGGCCTCAAGTACTGCCTGACATTGATTCTGTAATAGTGCGGTGCTCCATCCTGCTGATACCATATTGTATTGACAGGAACTTGTGGGTTTACTGGATCAGGATATAAGTTTGTCAAATTTGGCACTAAATTATTTTGGAGCAGTTCTAAATATTTATCTCCATTCAAGTTGACATCAATGAAAAAGGGACCTACGATATGGTTTACAACAATTGCTACTCAAATATTAACTTTTTCAGGATATTGCGATGTTTCTCTGTCATCCAGTGAGGATTATCAATAAACCAATAGCCGCAATTTTGATGATTAACAAGACCGTGAAGTGTAAATATGCACTAACTAAGACTATGAGTTTTGAGGAAAATAAACAAAACTGTTTTTTTTCTTCAAATCAGTAAAAATGAACGCAGGAATGGTTTTTGCTTACTGTCTCAATATGATAGCTAAATAAAATGTTGGATGTAATGTAGGGAATTTATTCCTTTATTTGTTGTTGAATTTATTCCATTTGGCTGTTCCACACTGTATATAGTAATTCACCTTATCCGAAATGGAAGAGCATCGCTAAACGAATCAACGAAAAACATTTATTATATGTAGATGTATTTAAAAAATATTTTTATTATGTCATGTACAGGGGTCCCAATGTAAAAAACATCAACGTTGCATTTTATACAGATACTGAATAAGAAACAATAGAGGCAGTCAGCGTGAAACAAGTATCATCAATAAAATATTTAGGTATGTTGATTGATGAAAACTTAAAGTGGAAAACACATATCGAACATCTTGTCAAAAGAATTAAAAAGCTTACCTATAAATTCTACACTCTCCGTAATTTACTACATGAAAATATATTACTTATAGTGTACAATAGTCTAGTTGATTCCATAATAAGGTATGGAATATGCGCTTGGGGTGTAGCTTATAAAACACACTTAAAAAAAATAGAGATAAGTCAAAATTACATACTTAGAATGATCTTCAGATTAAATAATCGTCAAAGCGTCAGGCATATTTATATTACACAGGCAATATTGAACGTGCGAGGTCTTTACATTAATGAATTGTTAAAGACGATACATACAGCGAACAACCTCATTAAAACAAATCATCCACATAACACCAGACAAAAGGATAAACAGTTGCTCATATCTGATCGAAGGAATAAAACTCTATGTCACAAATGCCTACTATATAAGGGTATTAAATTATACAACGTGATTCCATTAAGTTACAAAAAACTAACCAGGAAACAATTCAAGAAAAAAATTAAAATATATAGAGCCCAGAACAATGATAGTTTATTAGCCCTTCTAGTATAATGAAAACACTAAAAATAAATTACTCTATTTATAGAATAATATCCCTATTTACATACCTCTATTTCTATTGATGTTATATTTTATGTACCTAGTTATATTTTGTTGTTTTCTATATACTTGAATGTTCTCTTGGATACAACACAAACTTAGGTGCCCATTTTCCATTCGAATATTGTTAATTTTCCTTCTTACTGTTTCGTTGGTAATAATGTTAATGATAATCTAATTGTAAAAACTATAATTGTATTTTTATTGCTAATAAATTGAATTAAATTGAGTCATTTTAAACATTCAAACAATTTCTGACTAAACATTTTAGACTAGAACGGTGTTGTGTTTTGGTGAATATTATAGTTATAAGAACAAGTATTAAAATTTATCAAAAAATTCTAGACAAGCCAGGTTTGCAAATTATAGTTTCAATAGAAACTTGGTCTACGCCACTGCATAATTTTGGCCTGATATGCTTAGATGTAAAGTAGTGTAATGACGCGTAAAGAAAATTTCAATGGAACACATCCGATGCGTGACTTTCAAAGACTTGCCGACAAAACTGGATGTTGCAGTTTTATTTTCGGAATCAACTTCGATCGATCAATTTACGATTAAAGACGTCAGTTACCTTGTGTATTAAACGATGCACTGAAAACCGTTCTTGCCATTCATTAAAATACAAATCCATCAACTTTCTACAAACACAAAAGTGATTCGCGTATGTGAATCAAAAGTTTACTTTTTCCCATGAACGTTAGATTTTTAAAATTCCAGTGAAATATCAGAATTGTTAATTTACGTTTTATGATGAAAGAAATATTAATATCAATCATTTCAAATATGAAATTTTCTGAATGTGCACCATTTCAAATTACTATATAAATTATTTTTTTATCTCCAAATTAAAACCTTCAAACATGTAGGATAGAAAATTTGTTCTTATCGAACATAGCCTATACAGGGAGATGATCAGTATGGGGATCTCGGAAACTAGCGGAGATAGAGCAATGGTTAAATTGGGAAAGATTTGCAGTTTTAGTGGCCCAATTTAATGACACTTTCGAATTTTTTTGAAAAAACGAAATTCTGTCGATTTAGTCAAATCCCTCTAGCTCGTTTGTTTTTGATTTTATCAAAAAAGTGTAAATATCAAAATTGAAAGGAATTCTATCCCGAATATGATTGTAATGTCTTTGTTTGCGTGACAGCTCTCGTTTTCAAGATATGACACAAACTTATCTTTTTTTGAATGGAAACCATAGTTGGCTATGACTTAAAAAAATAACGGACCCATGAAATAGATTGATTTATTAATAACTATTCCAAAAAACATTGAACGATTTTTATATTAGGTATATCAGATATAACGAAAAAACTAAATAAGTAGGTACTTACTAAAAGCTTAAGAAATTAAAGTACATAATAATGGTTACAATTTATGTTCGAAAAGTCCACCATTGTTATTTAGACAAAAATTGCATTTTTTTAAGATTGACATTAACGCTTTCCTCACAGACCGCCTATCAATGTCTTCAATTGCTTGTAATACCGCCTCCCTTAGGTTATCAAGTGTCTTATACTTTCTTTTGTATACTTTGTTTTTTAGCGCACCCCATAAATAGAAGTCTATAACTGCCAAATCGGGAGAACAGGGTAGCTATTCGCGTGGGCCATTTCTTCCAATCCAAGAGTTTGGATAGATATTATCTAAGTGTTGTCTTACTAATAACGAGTTATGAGCAGGTGCTCCATCATGTTGGAAACACTCAATTTCTAAACGAGTTCTCAAATTCAAATTATGCAACTTCTCTTGAAAAGTATAGTGCAAGTAATGCAAATAGCGCTCCCTAGTAAGTGATTCGTCATAGATAAAAGGCCTCAGAATAGTAGACCCTATGATACCACACCAAACGTTATAACCAAATTTTATCTGGGGTCGTCTTTGTTCTACATGGAAAAGGTTTTCTTTAGCCCAAATGTGCTCATTGTGTCTATTGAACATACCGCAGTTAATAAATCTAGTTTCATCTGACCATAACACCTTTAATGGAAACTGTGGATTGTCAAGGCACATGTCTCTAAACCATGTACAAAACAAAATACGTCGATGTTCGTCGCCAGCATGCAAAGTTTGAGAAACCGAAAGTTTGTACGGGTGGAACTTGTGCGCTTTCAGTACCTTAACTACAGTTCGTTGAGATGTGCCAGCTTCTGCCGCAATCTCACGAGTTAATGTAGATGGATTTTGATTTACCATTGCCAAAACATTTATTTGTGCTGCTCCATTAATTTGATTACGTTTAGTAAAAGATCCATATCTGCGTAAACTATCGTAAAGCCTCTTAAATGTACATAGAGCAGGTTGATGACGATTAAAATATCTATGAAAGTATTCCTCAGCTGCACGAACTGAATTTTTATGGCATATGATATAATATTTCACCATATTCAGTTTTTCTTCGTTAGAATTCCATTTTATCACAAAAACTTGCAGCCTCAAAAAAGACATTTTTTTAGGTAGGTTGTGAATTTGAATCTTTGCATACTGTCGATTTAATTAATGTGTTTTTAAAGTGAGTAATTGGAATAAAGCCTTCATTAAATATGCCCAGAATTAAAGAATTTGCAAATAGTGAACTAAGCGATATGATTTGTGTTTATACACAAGTAAATTATAATTCAAGTGCTGCAGTTAGACGATATGCATAGTTATATCCAAATCGAAATGTGCCTAATCGTAAAATATTCCAACGATTATACACAAATTTAGGTGAAATAGGTGCGCTTCACACCACGGCCACATTATCCACTTATAGTCCAGCAATATTTAAATTTCTGCATTGCTGGATTTTAATTTGTTGTTGTATTAAATTATTTCAATAAAGCATGTTTTAGTTTTTAAAACTTTATTGTATGTAGTAACTTTTAAATACTGAATTACATTGATTCAGTTCTATTCGAATGTAATGACCAGTTTAATATTTATTTAAGGACGTCAACACAAGCGAAGCCGTGGGTAAAAGCTAGTAACATTATAACGGCAATAACATATTTTTTAAATTGCGGTACGAATTAATCATTCGCTATACATATAAATGAAAAAAATATTCTGTATAATATACCAAGAAGAAATAAATATATTTAGGTCGTATTAGCCCAGTGTTGATGCTCGCCAAACTTAAATTAAATTACGGGTATTCCCCTGCTTATTTCTATACAAACTATTTGCAATTTTTTAAGTCACAAACAACGCTAGGCTACAGTTAGAAATTTGTAATTTCAAGTGCTGTCAACTGACTTCAGGCATACAATATAAAAATCTGTAATTTAATTTAAAAACAGTGTAGGAACTTAGCGGCATCTTCAAAAGCTTGGGCGGCCTCTTATTATCTGCTACTGTCGGCAGATCTCTAAATTCTTTTCTGTGTTCACTGACGGCCGCTTATTTGAAACTATTATTAATGTATATGAGTGTTCTAGTTACACACAAGAACGGACACGTTCTTAACGAGTGGAAATAAAACTAAAATGTTGCTCCATTATAATAGATTTAATCGTTGAGTTTAGGAAAAACATTCGGTTGTAAATAAGCATCGAATTTTAAATGCGTTCAGTATTATTCATGAGATACTACAGTTATATTGGTGGTAAAATTAACAAGTTGATTAGATTATAGGGTGCAATCTAATGATGTCATTTACTATAGAAATTATATAACTTGAGATCTAGAAGGAAAAATCGTCATTTTGGTACCACATTGTATATAAAATCGAATATTAAACGGCCGGATAATTTGGTCTTAGGAATTCCTAGGGAATTTGAATGGTAAATTTTTTCTAGATTTCCTGCAAAATTTGCAAGATATCATTAATCATTTGACGTACAATGTGGTACTAAATACCTGAATAACTGAATCAAGAGTATGCAGACCGTTGGATCGGACGCCTTGGTTCAATTTACGGCCCCCAAGCTCTCCTGATTTAAATTCATTCGAGTTTTTTTTCTGGGCTTGACTGTTCTGAATTCCTCTACATACAAAGACTGTCCGACGAGTTTTTAGTTTTGATAGTAAGGCAATTTAATGCAGTAGAATGTTACAAGGTTTACTATCTGGTGATATGTGACTTTTTGAAATACTTCAATGTTTTAGCCATTTTTTAAAAAATAGCAAAATAATTCGCTAACGGAGTGCCAAGTGTTGCACTTGGTCGATTATTATAACTGCTATAATAACATCAATACTTATTTAGGTTATATGGTATTACCTTCAAAGAGCTTCATTGCCTTTTGTGCTTGTTTTTCCGCCTTCATTATCAAATTATGAGTTAATTGAACTATGTTAGTCTGAAGTGGGTGCCTACCATTCCTTGATGTAAAGTGTCAAAGGACTAGGACCGGGATCCAAACAACAGTCTACAGCAAGGCTACGCATACAGGTTTGTACCTTCACTACAATTCCAACCACCCATCAGCAACGAAATCTGGCTTCATCAAAACACTAATCCATAGAGCCAAAAATATCTGCAGCACACCAGAAACCCTCGAAGAAGAACAAATTAAACTCAGAGACGACCTTTTGGCGAATGGATATCCGGAAACGATCATTGCCAAGGCGTTTGAAAATCTGGATAAACCACCTAGGCAGGAAGAGGACACCACGGTGGCAACTCTACTATTACCGTATACTAAAGGCTTGTCGGAGAAACTTAGGAGAATTGCACACAGCTATGGAATCAGAATGATCTTCAAAAGCAACAACACCTTGAGGAGCATGATAACAAGAACGAGGCCCGACGCACCAGCAATACCAAATAACTGTATACCGTGTGAATGTGGCAATCTTTACATTGGAGAGACAAAGCGACCGCTGAACACCAGGTTTAAGGAACACCGCACAGCTACTCAAAGGGCGAAGCTAACGAAGTTTGGGCTAGCTAATCATGCATGGACCGAACACCCTAATATCAACTGGGACCAGGCCAGCGCAATTCACAAGGAAGAACACTGGTACAAAAGAAAATTCATAGAGACAGCATATATAATCTCGAACGAAAATATAATTAGCGAGCCCCTCATCCAAATTAAAAACATTTGGAGAGCTCTTCCTCGGCCTCTGACGAGGCTGATTCTACCAGATAAGACCAATGACCATGAAGGGCGAGGCATGACCGGTTAAGGGTATAATATAAATACAAGGGATATTCTGAATTTCCTATCATTCACCTGATGACGATAGCAGATACACAGCTATTGAAACGTTGTGAGATCAACCACTTCAAGACGATGGAAGGAAACTTTGAGGAGTTAATTGAACTAATTCTACTAATGGTACATTATCTTCATTATAATCAGACCAAAAGTCATAATCGTGATTATTCACAGCTGGTATAAACTTTTCTAATTCAAATTTCTCTTGAATTAATGACTCTACTTCTCTACCAACAGTAACCTGCTCACTGTTTGAAATTCGTTGAATTTTCAGCTCTGCCAAGAACAGTTTATTTAAAGTCTCCTGAAGGTGCTGCTGTAAATTCAAATTCTCTTCCATATCTTTTTTCAGTTTTTCTCTAACTTCAAGTAAATTCTGAACAACTTCTTCCTCTTGTTTCCTAATGTTTTACTGTGCTCTTTTTCAGCATTCACATTTCTTAATTTTTCTGTTTTTAATATATTAACTTCACGCTCCAGGTGTGCTACTCTAGATCTTGATGTTTTTAATCTTGAAGTTCTTCACATTAATTGTTTTTCTGTTTACAGATTAATTCTAGCTGACTTATAGTAGCAAATAATTCAGTTTTTTTTGTTACCTACCAGCAAACCCACAGTCTGAATATGGCATTGGAGTTCTACTTTCAGTTTGCTGACTTCAGATGACACTGTTCATCTTGAAGTTTTCTATCAATTTTGAATTGAGCAAGTTTAGCTTGTAATTCTTGTACCAAAATTTTTGCTGTTCTGATTTTAATTTGTTTTGTTCTACCAGTGATGCTAGCTCTAAATCCCGATTTTCCAAATCAGTTATTGAATTAGAATATTGACCAAATTCTGGTTCTATAGTTTGGGCCATTTGATTAGATAACTGTTGCAAATCTTCAATACTTGACAGAGACACATCAATGTTTCTGATATTATGACTGTTTTGTATTCCTGTTGTTTTCAGTATTAGATGAAAGAATGTCACAAAAATCAGTAATATTTTGTGCATTATTTTCTGATAGCCTATTTATTTCAATAATCTCATTTCATTTAATTTCTGAATCATCTACAGAAATGTTGTCTTGGTGTGGATGAAGTATCTGTTGTGTTTCTGCCAGAAAACTTGGTTGATTTTGTTGAGAAAATAAAGAACAATTTGATACTAAAGAAACTTCTGCTCTCTACCTTCTACAACATTTGAAACCATATTCTGAAGATAGGTTGTCTAAGGTGATGATGAATTTAAATAAGCAAAAACATTTGAACATTCTGTAGAAACCTGTCATATCACCAGATAAATTGTCAAAAAACGTTACAGGGTGTTGAAGATTTCCATAATTTTTATTGCTCAAATAGTTTGGCAACTGATTCTCATTATTAATTGTATTACTTTGTGATATACTTTTAACATGGTCATTTAAAGAAATATGTGCGCAACTTGTTAAGCTTTCAGCTGGTGTTTTATTTACATTACAATTTTCATTAGTTACCTCCAAAGATTGATGTTTTTTATGGAATATTTCTCTTCTTTTTCAGTCCTTGAAGCTTTTTTCTAGAATTAGATAACTTAATTTTTAGAGCCCTAGCTGAATCTGGAATATCTGCCATGGTTAGTTTTTATTTATAAACTTATTAAGAATTTGCTTTACTTGGTAAACAGGCACAATATGACGCACAAAATTGTTATTAGGGCTTTGCCTTGGGAATACATTTTTTGAAGAAAAAGCCTTTCTCCCAGATACTTGGATCCTTTGATAAATAAATAAATATTCAGAAAACAACTGGACACTGGCAAAAATATTTAATTGTTGCAAGAAAGAAATTATCTATAGTTTTGTTACTTTTTGTTGAAGTCCGTTTTTGTTATTAACAAGGAAAAGAGCAGATAAAAAATGAAGTTTTTTATGAGGTAGATAAACATATACTTGAAACTGTAAAATTCATTCGGTTTAGCTACCGGTCTTGGTGACATAAACCACTCCTGTTGTCAGAAGCAATTATTTTAGATAATAGCTTTCGCTCAGAACCATCTAGGAAAATAATTACACTCATCATTACACTGATAAAACGGAAACTATAAACTCGTTCTATGCGTTAGAACAAATAAAATGTACTTAGTCGTACAGTGTGGCAGAGAACCATTAACTCCTTGCTTGCTACTAAAATCAAATATTATCTTTTAGTTGAATAAATATACGCCGGCACGTTCTAAAGATTTACAGAACGATAATTATATTACATTAAATGCAAAACTGCCGTCATTCATGACGTTGACTAGAGTTCAATATTTGTAATTTTTTATTATCATGGGAGTTTCGTAAAATCTAAAGTATTTATAAATAGATTTCAAATAAGCGCTAAAAATAATTAAAAATTATGGTGAGTTGCAGGATATTACCATTGCACTGGAATGTGAATTACAGAACTGATTAAAACGATTATAGAGGGCGTTCATTTCAAAACTAGCCACCCAAAATAAGTTTAAAAATACCTTAAAAAGAAAAAGATAAATAATTTGGTCAAGTGCGAGTTGGACTCGCATACTAAGGGTTAAGTAACACCTTCAAGATTCTAATGTTCCAGTTTCAGGCAAGCAGGGCATGAATGCATTTTCTTATATTTACTCTAATAGCTTTTAAAGGAAGCGTTTTAAATTTATAAAAAATATACACTTTCATTTTCCACACATAGACTTTTTATTTTATCTGCTTCAGGATTCGCTTGATTTTTATAAGAATACATATGTATTTAATTTTCTAATTTGGCCCCCAAAAATTAACATTAGAGTTTTATTTTACTAATAAACTTTCAGACAAGCCTTTTATAATCTACTGTCTAAATTTTGAGGTTCTGTAGATTGGAAGATATAGGTCAAGTTTCAAATTATAAGTTATTAAATCTATTATTCAAATTATTTAAAAATACAAATAAAATATATATTTCAAAATTTAAATAGTGTAGTTTCTAAAGTGGGAATTAAGTCGATGTTTAATATTTTTGTTAATATATTTTAAACAAATGATATATTTGTAATTCACATAATGAGCCTTTTATCTGATATGATGCGTTTGAAAATTGAATTTTTATTTTCCACTTAATTGTATAATTTGCCCCTAAAATTACTATGGGGGTTTTCTAATAATGTTTCTTATAAATTTCAATTGAGCACCAGTACCCCTAATTATTTTCGAAATCTTAGGTAGTATGGTTTAGGAAATAAAGCGAGAAATGAGAATTTTTTATAACTTTATATAAATATCTTGTAAACAATTATTTTTAAAAATATGAAAAATATATATTTGTAATCCTCATAATAAACCCTTTCATTTGATGTATTGCATGATGTGTTAAAAAATTTTTTTTATTTTCCGTTTAATTCTATAATTTGGCCCCCAATATTAATATTTGGAATGTCCTTGTATTTTTCCTGTAAACAAAAAAAATAGGTCTTATAAATGAATTTTAGGAGTTGCACTTTATAGTTTCGGAGATACTAAGTTTTCTTGGACTTCCATCGTCTTGATATGATTGATCTCACAATGTCTCAATAGCTTTGGATCTGCTACCAAGTATTACTGTCAGTTCGGGAAGGATCTAAATAATTCTATAATTCGACATTTGTGCCACCGAGTAATCTCGAAGACTCTCGAATGTGAAAATTGTATATAAATGGTGTTCTGTGTGCATTAGTTAGTCTTGTCATTTATCATAAGTTCAGTGAGTATTATAAATAGTAAAGTATATTGCTCTAAGCAAACGTCAAAGTGAAAATTGTGTTTTATGTTGTATGATCTGTGTTTCAAGAAATTTGTATTGAAGGTTAAGGTTTTTTTTTCATCATTAAATGAAGGAGTATTAATTGGATAACAGGTGTCTAATTGAACCCACGGGATCCGTAGCAATATTAAAAAAGGATGCTTACGTTATCAAAAACTATAATTATGTAATAATAATATTTATTTGTATGGCTCATTATTTTTTATAGCTATTGGAGCTTTTGTAACAAATATTCTACGCCATAAAATTTAAAATAGTAGTTGAAACTATTCTGAAAGCATAATAAACGAATTTCAAAAGAATTCCCTTCTTCAACCGAAAAAGGCATATAATTTATCTTTATGAGTCATTTAAAATAATGATCTTAACTTTGCAAAAATGGAAGTAGCTAAGAAATTTCTACCTCCTCGCAGAAACCTTTTAAGATATTGTACCGTATGCGACACTTCCTTCCAAGATAGGGAACTCATTATTGAATACCAGTATAGTCTGAAGTCTGATGACCAGATAATCTTTTTTAGAGAATTGTTTCACACTCGGTCAACATCAAAGGATGCCGATTCGTTTTTTGTTACTGGCGGTCTCTATTATCCGGTACTCGCTACTGGTTGGCGGTACTGCAAGCAAATAGAGATGGACAAAGGTTCGCCGCACGTGTCCGTTCGTCCACTTTGAAAGATATGTGTGTAACGTAAAGCTTAACGTAAAGCAAGATTTCAGTCCACACGTGCTTTATGCGGAACATTTATGGACATGGGTAGGTATTTATAAATTGCCATGCAAAGAAGTTGATTATGTAAGTCGAAGGAGAAGTTTGTGAATATTATGTAAAATTTTGTAACCTTCATAAATCAATATTTTTAGTATTAAGTGTAGCCTTAACGATCAAATACAACTGATTTCTTTGTTTTCTATCATTGGATTTTAAATTTATAAAAAATATACACCAGGATTTTTCACACATAGACTTTTTATTTTATCTGCTTCAGGACTCGCTTGATTTTTATCAGAATACACATGTATTTAATTTTCTAATTTGGCCCCAAAAATTAACATTAG
The DNA here is from genome assembly GCA_034190945.1 of Octodonta nipae. Taxonomy (NCBI): domain Eukaryota; kingdom Metazoa; phylum Arthropoda; class Insecta; order Coleoptera; family Chrysomelidae; genus Octodonta; species Octodonta nipae. The sequence goes on along the minus strand of CM067222.1, from coordinate 105,467,835 downwards.
AGTTTTTTTTACTAATAAACTTTCAGAGAAGTCTTTTATAATCTACTGTCTGAGTTTTGAGGTTCTGTAGATTGGAAGATAAAGGGCAAAATAAGTCAAGTTTTAAATTATTAAATCTATTATTCAAATTATTAAAAAATACAAATAAAATATATTTTTCAAAATTTAAATAGTGTAGTTTCTAAAGTGGGAATTAAGTCGATGTTTAATATTTTTGTTAATATCTTTTAAACAAATGATTTATAAAACATTTTTAAAAAAATATATAACCGATTTCTACCTATAACTAAAAAGCTAAAAATAATTATAATAAAATACAACTCTAGCAAATAAATAACACATTCAATGTTGTTAGGTACCTACCCAGGAAGTAAAAAATGTAAACATTAAAATGTGCTCATTCTGTACAAATTAATTACCTACCAATCTAGTATATTTTGAAGCCGGTGCCAAGCAACAATCAAGTTTGATGAATTAGTAGATAAGTACGCAATGAAGGATTCTAGATTTGCTTGACACCGGCTTCAAAAATATACTAGATTGGTAGGTAATTAATTTGTACAGAATGAGCACCTTTTAATGTTTACATTTTTTACTTCCTGGGTAGGTAACTAACAACATTGAATGTGTTATTTATTTGCTAGAGTTGTATTTTGTTATAATTATTTTTAGCTTTTTAGTTATAGGTAGAAGTCGGTTATATATTTTTTAAAAATGTTTTATTTTCAACTTATTAGTTTTTTTTTGAATTCAGGCGTTGACTTAATAAGCCCAAAATATATTTATGCCTTATGGACTACGCCATGTAACCTTTTTTCAACTTTTTTTGACAACCCTGTATAACTATAGATAATTCCAATCCAATCTATGTACCAACCATCCTGTACATACGACTGCCCACGGACAAGCATAAATTTGTTAGCTGCCTTCTGTAAACTATGGAACCATCCCATATTTAGGGAGTCCTATATTTCAACCATAGTATATAACTCCTTGTGGGCTACCCCATAAATTATTTCATTTTTAACATTTTATATTATTGCCCTGTGTAACATTAATTCCTCTCCACACTTTATGCAACTTCTTATGGGCTATAAAAGAAATAATTTTTTAATCACACTGTATTAATATAATTCAACTCCAGCATATATTTCAACCATCCTGTATATGATTTGTTTATGTCCACATAATATAACAGTTTTTTAATCACTTTATATAATTTTAATTTCACATTTTTTCCAACATTTTTATATCACCAAACGTCCAGTCCACCCTATATTCCAACCATCCTGTATATACGGTTGCCTACGGACCATTATCATTTTAGTCCGTCCTATATTTCAATCTTCATATCTTCTCCTTCTATATCTTCTCCTTCTATCACTTTGCTTTGTGATTTTGTTTGCTATAACTAAACACCCTGTCTATAAACGTACCAAATGGCACTTTAAAGTTTGACATGTGTTGTCACTGAATTTTTTATTAGGCCGGGAGAATGTGACAACCAAAAGCACCGTCTTCGCAAAATGGGAAAATTTTCATTTCAATAGGTATTTGCCTGGTTTACAAACAAAACGAGCTTGTACTCATTGATTCAAGGAGCCGAAAATACTATGCTTTACTGCCTATATACTTGACATGTACATAGAAAATTTTCAAATTCGCAATTAAAATTTCCAGTGCCTAAAATTACCGCAGTATTACGTTGGAATTAAAATATTTATGAGGGAATATCTGTTATGTCATTTCGATGAAATTTTTGATAAGAATTTTGGAATTTTTGGCGATTTTCTGCAAAACTGCAAGTTGCACGTCCCAGAAAAGAATCTGAGATCACCTAAGGATCATCCTTAATAGATTAAACGTTAAAAAACTATACACATCCATAAGGAGTTATCCAAAAATCGACCAATATGATAGGGATATTGGTCGATTTCCATGCATGCATGTGTTCATTCACAAATTTCATCCCGTTACCAATAGAATTCTTTTCCAAAATTTGAAGTTTCACCAATCCGGATATATACTCTATAAAACAAGACCATATTCATTCAAAACGGTGCACCACAGGAGAAGAAATCAGGTAACATACATACAAAAAAAAGCGAAAAAAAAAACGCGTCGAATTGATAACCTCCTCCTTTTTGGAAGTCGGTTAATAAAATCAGGAAATATAAAATTCATTTGAACAAGATTATCACATCTAAAATAAATATACCCATTCGATATTATTTTGTGAATAATTAGAAATCACCTTTAGAAGTCCATGGCTAAGAATCACAAATGAAAAATATATAAATAAAAACGTATTGTTCGAATGTTATATAATAAGAATACGGTTTTGTATATGCCTATTTCATGTTAAAATGTGAAAATTATTCACAAATTTTTTTATATATTACATTTTTCTAAACAATGTAAATAACAACAAGTTCACAACAGCTTTTAACGGTTTTTTTTGACATAAATGTAAATTTGAATAATTGTTTTAATATGAATTTAAAACGATGTACATTTAATCAAGTATTTACGTTTTTTAAATCCAATAAATCATAATCATTAAACGCTTAAGACGTTAAGTTGTGTGAACTTTAAAAGCTCTGTGTTCTACCAAATAACAATGTTTATCCTACCTGTGCGAAGAAGCGCATGTCGTTAAAATATACGTAAACACGTTAATCGGTACACCTGAAACGTCTTCGGCCAACTCTCACTACCTATGTTTAGCACCGTATCGTACACTAACTGGACTGAGGCATACCGTACGACCTCAGTGAGAATATAAAAACCCCACCACCCTTAAAAAACAGGGGGTGCGCATCATAAGAAACTGATTATTCATCTCATCTCACCCCGAATAACTCATTGCCACTTGACTGAAAAATCATGTGTTATGCCGGCGAGTTCTAAGAAGGACGCAATACCCACGAAAAGCTCATGTTGACAGATGTATTTCTATATTAAGTGTGAAAATTCTGTTATACTTTGTGGTAGGCTGCTGATGAAATAATTGCTCATGCTTATGATTATTCAGAAATATATTTATTAATAAAAAATTAGTTGTACTCAAATACGAATTACGATATTAACTTTTCGAGATTTTTCAATACATTGAACGCGAGACAACATATTGTTTCTATTTTGTCTGTTCATTGGGTTTTCTCTCCTCTAATTTTTTTCCTGCAACAGATAAGTATTTAAAAATTGTATATGTAGAACAAAGTGTAGTAAGACAATTTCGTAAAATTGCCCGGATTACTGGCTGTCTGTACAGAGATTCTTCCTCACAGTTATTTTGAGAGAAAGAGATGTCTACAAAATGATCAACCAGTATTCCTGTATATAAGTAATGTATTGTATATTGTGTAATACTTATCTGTATATGGAGACGTTTCAACTCCGAGTCTGGAGTCGTTGTCAATCGTTTAGTGTTGTTTTCGAGGTTTTTTCTAAAAAAATTTCGCTTTGATCTTGAATTTGTTGTTTGTCAAAAAATTTGACACTGACAATTTGTCGTTTGGCGATCACTTGACGCTGAGGTTACCGTTTTTTTGTTCTGTTACACAACAAAACAAAATTAAACGTTGACACAATTTTGGAACTAACCGAACTTTGCTTAAACACTACATATTTTCAATTTGAAGGAGATTTCTATAAACAAGAATTTGGTATGGCCATGTGTTCTTCTTTATTTCCTATAATCAGTAATATATTCATGACATATTTTGAAGAAAGATTCATAGGCAAATATAAGAATAAACCAAAGTATGGTGGAGATACATTGATGACATTTTTGTGGTTTGGGAGTATGGTGCTGAAGAACTGCACTCATTCCTAGATTGCATCAATAGTCAAGAACCCACAAAAAAAATTTACAATGGAGATGGAAAATTTGCATAAACTTGCTTATCTTGATGTACTTATAGATAGAACAAACAACACAATAAGTACAAATACTTATCGAAAACCTACAAATACTAATAGATATTTGAATTTTCACTCCAACCATCCCTTAAATGTAAAGAAAGGTGTTGTAAAGTGCTTATATGATCAGAGCAAAAAACATATCTTCATCCACCCAAATCTTTAACAAAGAAGTCAATATAATCAAAGAACATCTACTTCAAAATGAATATCCCCAAGACTATATAAATAAAACTATAAATCAGCTAGAAAGAAAATCGCATCAACAAACCAGCACAAATAACCATCACACTAATACCAACCAAACACAAACAGACAACCAAATCATGAACATAATTCCATATATCCCAGGTGTATCGGAAAAAATTAAGCGGTTAGGACATAAATACAGCGTTAAAACTGTTTTTGAAACAAATAATACCTTACGCTCTATCCTCACACATACCAAACCGTTTAACGCAACCCAGAATTCTAAAAATTGTGTGTACAGTGTTTTGTGTGACTGTGGCCATTCTTATACTTATATAGAAGTAAGGAAAAAAGAACATCAATATGACATTTCCAGAAGACATGTGGACAAATCAAATTTGGCCAATCATGTATTAGCGAGCACCGGCAGACATAGGACAGACTGGGATAAAACAAAGATTTTGTTGAAAGAAGAAAATTTAAAAAAGAGAAAACTTAAAGAAGCCAGCTGTATGATGATAAACAACACTGAAATCGGAGCACCTTCAGCAGACCTTCATTTGGATTGGAAAAATGTATTGCTAACAGAACAAAAAAAAAAAAAAAAACGGTAACCTCAGCGTCAAGTGATCGCCAAACGACAAATTGTCAGTGTCAAATTTTTTGACAAACAACAAATTCAAGATCAAAAGGAATTTTTTTTAGAAAAAACCTCGAAAACAACACTAAACGATTGACAACGACTCCAGACTCGGAGTTGAAACGTCTCCATACACAGATAAGTATTACACAATATACAATACATTACTTATATACAGGAATACTGGTTGATCATTTTGTAGACATCTCTTTCTCTCAGAATAACTGTGAGGAAGAATCTCTGTACAGACAGCCAGTAATCCGGGCAATTTTACGAAATTGCCTTACTACACTCTGTTCTACATATACAATTTTTAAATACTTATATTTATCTGTTGCAGGAAAAAATTTGGAGGAGAGAAAATCCAATGAACAGACAAAATAATTCACCTCAAGAATCTTTTCGAAATATTGTTTCTAGTCGAGAACCTTCATCAGTTGTACTCCCCTCAACTGATTGAAATCTCCAATAATTATTTATACTCCTGGATTTTGGAATTCAGTTCGCGATAAAATATTAAATTCTGTATACATAAATAATTATGCGAGAATTCAATCAGTTGAGGGGAGCGCAACTGATGAAGGTTATCGAGTGGAAACAATATATTGTCTTGTGTTCAATGGATTGAAAAATCTCGAAAAGTTAATATCCTAATTTCTTTGACAGGGTTTAGTAAACCTGCGAATTTTTTCGTGTGATTTCAATCCTAGGAATCACAGGAAAAAGACGTTACAAACAGTACGACTCCCGGTTTGGAGATTTTCCTGAAACTTCTGGAGGTCGGAATTCAGTTGGCGATAAAATTTCAAATACGATCTTGGTAGATCCTTGTTCGAGCCCCTACTGAAACTAGATGCATCTATATTCAAAAATAATTGTTCGAGAGTTTCCAAAAATATTAATTTCCTACCACTAATTCAGGATCTTTGTGGACCACTACCTCTAATAAGCTTTGTACTACCTCTTCTTAATCTAATAAACCTACTACGAAAAGTTAAGACAACATTATAAAATTAACTTGTCTATTGCTTAAATTATATGGGAAATTGAACTGTGGAAGCCGTTTCTTTGTGATAGTCAACCAAAATGATCTAAAGCAACTAATTTCTTTGTTTATTATCACTAGATTTATTCACTCTACTTGGCTACTTTCTATCTAGTGACCCATGTCAAAGGACGACCTCAGACAATAATTAAATATAATTCATGTTATTGCCGCAAATAATGGTTTTATTTCATCCTTAATAAAGAAGTTAATTTCACACAAAGAGCTTCAACTAACCTATAACTATTTATACCTAAGAATACGGACTGAGCAAAAAACATTAATTTATTTCGGCAACGTCAGTAACAATTTCAGTTATCTCACTTATTATTTAATGCTAAAGAAAACCGAAATATATACAACTGGTCAGGGGTTTATATGTTCTGACTGTAATAGCTTCTATGTTAGAATGCCTACAAGACATTTTTATAGATTACAAAAAAAACAGATTAAAAAAAGAACAGACTATTCAGTTTACACTAGAACTTGAACAGAATAACAAATTATCTTTCTTAAGCATTTTAATAACAAAAACACAATCGACATTTGAAACAGAAGTTTACAGAAAACCGACTCACACTAACAGGTATCTCGACTTTTACTCTAATAATCCAAATTCAGTAAAAAGAGGTATGCATTATCAAATCTCTATATGACAGAGCAAAAACCAACTGTTCTAAAACCAAAAAATAAAATGACGAAAAAATGTGCCATCTGCCAATAATTACCCAGAAAAAATTATTATATAGGATTATACAAAATCGAATACCAAACGATCGCTAACGACCAACATCAAACTTCACCAACAACACTGACTCCCAAGATATTCACATTACTAAAATAACTATACCATACATAAAGGGTCTCTCAGAAAAACCGAAAAGAATGGGCAGCAGATATAATTAAAAAATATCATTTATAACAAGAGATATATATAAAATCAGTTATATCAAAAACAAAACATCCCAACTCAAAATACAAAAAATTGCATTTATAAAAATCCTTGTGAATGTAATAAATTTTATATTGGAGAAACTTTTAGATCTCTAAATGTTCGAATAGAGGAACACAAAAATTACATTAAAATTCGACAGAAAAATCTAAAATTTGTGAACATGCTTGGGACCTTGATCATAAAATACAATTTTAAAATTCAGTTATATTACACAAAGAAGAACACAACACCAAAAGAAAACTAAAAGTCTGCTTTAATTTTGTTACATGAAAACGATTTCTTTCTAATTTTCTAATTCTTCCAATTTGAAAGGAACTTTATGATTATATGATCTTTAGAAGTTTCTGTGCTACTCTGTATATTTTCAAATTAAATTATTTTAGTTACTTCATGAGTTAAATTGAATTCTTTTTCATTGACAACGGGGTCTGACCTAAACTGCGAAACGTTTGGAAATATACAGTCAATTGTGGTGTCAATTCCCGAAAAAGTGCAAACAACATACCAAAATTCATTTCTTTATTCATTGTTTGGGAAAAAAATCGAAGTAAAAACGAGCAAATCATTGATCTTTCACGAAACATGAAAAGTAGAGAATAAAACTTTTTTTCAAAAAAAAAAACTAATGCAGTGTTACCAACGAATTTGAAAACCACAATGTTGATTGGCATCTATTAAATGATGGCCAATTTGAACATTTTTTTAGTATTCTTTTGTTACATTTATACTTTTCGTTAATGTTTTTGGTTTAAGTGAATAAAAGAGAATTTGTTTTCTAGAAAAACTTGTTATGTAACAGATTTGAAATTAAAATGTCCTATATGTAGAATTACCAGATCTTTCAAATCCATATATCAAATATTGGACTTGCCATTTAAAAAAATATATTAAGGACGTCATGAGAAATCTATTTGTGTCCAAACTTGGGCATTATTAAATCAAGGTTGACATGTCCAACTCGATGCATCCAGGTTTGTCATTTGGTGGGGGGCTTGACCTCACTGAAGGTTGATTTTAGCACAATAAACTCTAAAAAAGATACCACTCAGATAATTTTTTTTGGGAGGGGGGGGGGAGTTCAGCCGCTTAGACCCCCTGGATCCGCCAGTGTGTATAAACATTTTATACACGTTTAAAAAAATGTTTACAAATAATCAATTGACTATGGGAAAATTTTAAATTTATGTTGTACAGTTATTGCTCAAAAATGTATTTACACAAAGTACATTCTTGTGATTTTTTTCATTTATTACAACAATTTAATGCAATTTGTCGTTCAAACTTATATTCCACTAGTATAGGTTTTATTCAGATGGAAAATAATATGTACCCCTTTGAAGCAGATTATCTGAAACAGTCGGAAGCCAGACGTAATTAATCATATAGATATATCCTTTGTAAACACATCTCGGTTGGATAGGAGATAAAATCAGTATTAGATGATGCCGAAAAGAAGAAACGGCCTTAAAATTAGTCACTGATTGTAATACGCCCACTCGAAAAAAAATCGTTTATCGTAAAAACGAGACACATCATAAATATTGGCCACATTAAAATTAAAAGTTTTATTTTATATGCGCAAAGAATTATTATTATTTTAAGTAGTATACTTCGCATTTAGATAAAAAAGTATTTTGAAAACATATTATTGATGTAAGTAGTTGTGATTAAATATGTAAAGCATTATTTTAAGCTTGCCATATTTTGGTTCAGTTTGGGATTTAATAAAAAAGGGAGGATACAAAGGTCCTTATTGTATGAAAAGGCCGCTCAAATGTCTTGTGAAAATGGAGCTTCCGTTAATTTAGCTTGTTTTTGATGAAACTTACCATCCTGATGAAAAGTCTCAATTGGCAGAAAGTCCTAGGACGCCAAGGATCCAGGATACAGATATTCTAAGATAGATATCTCAGCCGTAAGATAATATATACTCAATGGCAAAGAAATCGCAACATTCAGAAGAAGATGTTCAAATTTAATATTGTTTTGCGCAAGTATTACAGATTCACGAAACTAGGCCAGGACAAGAGTGAATATTGCCAAATACTTCACCAAGAGTTCTGTCTTGAGTGCCCAGAACTACAAGTTACCGAACAGAGTGCCGCGAATCAATATCGTGTGATCTTGAAAAAATGGCTCTATTTCAGTTGAGCAACTGGACACAATAAAAAGCGAAGTTGAGCGCGAAGTATTTACTAAAAACACAACATATATAGAGCCAGAAACACCTTTGGCACAAAGAGCGAAGAAAAACTTCAATAAGAACAGCCAACCAACGCTGACCTGCTTGAGAAGATCCAAGCATAAATGAAAGGAGCTCTTATAAATTACAGAGAATAGATCCTTTGACTAGACCAATTCTTCACAAAATTAAAATTGTAGGCAATGAACAAATTTATCTTGCCAAACTATGTTTTAGGTGCTGATACGTTAGAGTCGCTATACACAATCATCTATGTGCAACAAATGTCATCTGCAGAACAATTGGAGCCTTGGCAAAGAAGGCTTGAAGGAAAAATCAGTTCTCTTCAATGGAAGACTGACCGAGTACGAACGAGGGATCAGGAACAACAGAATAGAGAGACTTGTCAAGACTATCATGGATAATAACCGAATACACTCTCAGTGGGATGAAGAAAATATCAAATCTCAGCAGTGTCTGGACAGTCTATGACAAAAGCTCTCCTTCTACACAAGTCGATCGAGAAGGTAAAAACCAGTAACCAGCGGAAACTCGCCAACACACTATTCCGGAAATCAGAAAAGGGTTTTATAGAAAATTCAACAATATCAAGAATAATGAAGCCTAGTTATCTCAGCAAAACGGCCATCGAGCAAGTCTTGAAATTGAAAGTTCAGCTTTCCACAACAATTTCAGATAACTCCAGAGCTAGCTGGATTAATGAGAAGGAGGCTGACTTTCAGAATTGTGATAACGGAAAAATTAATTGTTCAAATCGATTCACAGCCAGGGAAGAAATTAGGTACCATACATAAAAAAATTGAACTAACTAAATACCCAGATTAGACTGCAACTTATACAACTAACGTCGTAACTGAAATACTCATGCTATTGCTATTCAGTTACCTACAAAACCTTTTTTATGAATATATTGGGGTTAATATTAAATACTAGAAAACTGCAGTTCAATGGGGGAAATATAAAAAATGTAAATGCTGTTTGTCTACAAACATAAATTGTGTAATATTATGCCTAGAAAATTTGTTGTTATCATCTAAGCCAAAATATCTTCCAGCCATTGGTACAGTCATAAGCCCCAATCAATCAAGCTTCACCATTTAAAAGTTCTATGGCGTAAACTTAGTTTAGAGAGAATTGAATATAGAATTTTTAACGTATTTAAAACGAGGGCTGCCTTTTATATTTCTGGATTGGACAACCCTAGTGTTGCAATCTGACAACTGACAGCTCTATCGTAAAGTTTGACATTTTTGAGGTTAAACGTACTCAGAACGTTTTGACATATGAGCGCTATGTGTTGTTTACAGTAACTTAAAGGATTCATCTCGACCAAAAAATGGAATTAAATCGTGAACATTTTCGTGCGATTATTTTTTACAACTTTCGACGTGGATTAAGTCAGCAAGAGTGCATGGATGAACTTAATTTAATTTTTGGCGATGAAACTCCATCAAGGACCACTGTTTATCGATGGTATGGTGAATTCAATCGAGGTCGTAGTTCACTCCAAGACGAATTTCGTGAAGGTAGTCCAAAAACAGTTGTTCCGGAAACCATTGATGCTGTGTGCGAACTGATATTGCAAGATCGTCATGTGACCTATCGTGAGATTGAGTCAACCTTAGACATTAGTGATACCAACATACATTCAATATTGCATAAACATTTGAATGTCAAAAAAATTTGTTCGCGTTTATGATATAGTGACAGGTGATGAATCGTGGATTTACGCGTATGATCCCGAAAGTAAACAGCAGTCGACTGAATGGGTGTTTCAAGATGAGCCGAATCCAACAAAAGTTGTTCGCGCACAAAGCACTTCTAAGCAAATGATCGCCTGTTTTTTCGAAAAAACTGGACATGTCGCAAACAGTACCATTAGAACAACGCAGAACAGTCAATTCTGAGTGGTACACAACCATTTGTTTGCCAGTTGTCTTCCAAGAAATGAGGAAAACCAACCGCCGAAGACGGATGACTCTTCACCACGACAATGCGAACTCTCACACATCGGCTCAAACAAATGCATTTTTGACCACTCAAAACATCGATTTGATGAGTCATCCGCCGTATAGTCCTGACTTGTCACCAAATGACTTCTTTTTATTCCCGTACGTAAAAAACAAACTGAAAGGTCAACGGTTTTCGACACCTGAAGAAGCGGTTGCTGCGTTTAGAATGCATGTTTTGGAGATACCTCAATCAGAGTGTAAAAAGTGCTTCGACAATTGATTCAAACGCTTGCAAAAGTGTATAGATCTTCATGGGGAATATTTTGAAAAACAATAAAGCGATTTTTGATGATTAATATTTGTTTTTTTTCTCTAATCCCGAAATATAAAAGGCAGCCCTAGAATAGTGCTGAATATGTTTTGTCAGTATCTTGATAATTCAATAACATCTAGATTTCTAGATTGTAAGTGTTATTTCTTTAAGAAATGCCTTCATCATTTATTTATCTATGCTAATGATAATAAGCTATATCAGTTTGATTATTCAAAAATATACATTCGAAAATATTTCCTTGCTATTAAGTCCGGCGACTTCACCAAAATACTAAATGTTTAATTTTTCGAAATAAAAATATAATAAAATGATGAGCAGAGCTTTGGTCAAGGTACATATCAAGGTGGCATATGTGCATGTTTTCTCTAACCTAAACCAATATCGTTTTATTTATCATTATTCAAAACTGTCATTAACCTACACAAAAACAGAAGATTGCAGTGCATAAGTTGAATGACTACAAATTCTCAATCAACACTTCAACAGTAATAGAATGTACGTCGCTAGAAAATAATGGAAAAAATTCACCAAAATTGTTAGCGTTGTTTTCTAGAAAGCCTGGATCTCAATACACACACATTTTGCTGATATTATGAAGTCCACCAATTACCAAAAACTTAAATTCTTGTCAGTAGCTTCCATGATTGTACAAGTAATTAATATGCATAACAAACATATATTTTATAAAATCATTATTCAAACCTGTACATTATTTATACTGAAAGTAAATCACTATGTTAGGTATTCCCAATAGTATGGAATATAATTTGCCGTTTAAAATGTTAGGTGATTAACTTTTAAGCCATCAAATCTTTGACAACAATCTCAGTTCATTTATTAGTCACGTATTTGTCATTTTATTGAACATATCGTTCCATCATTTTGACATGTGCAATGAATCATGCTAAAAAATTGTTTTCAACGTTTGAAACAATTCTTAGGAAACAATCATTAACTCGGGAATGCTTTTGGTTAATAAAAATTACCGGAAAACCTAAAACATTCCAAAATGTGAAAATTTATCTACAAGATTGATCAAATGTTTTAGTAGAAGGTCGAAATAGTCACTAAGATTAGATATTAGAATAATAAAGGTTTTTTTGTGCTAACACTTATATAAAAAATATATTCACATGTGTTTTCAGTTCTATACAAGTGACAACCCAATAATAATTTTGAATATAGTGAGTAAAATAATTGTAAATTTTAAAAAATATATGATGGAAGTGATGGTTACTCTATATGATTAAATTACGGGAATAATTTAATTTTACATCACTGAATTGTGTTTCACTAAAAATATAAAATCGAAATTGTAGTTGTAGTCCCCCTAACTATTTATAATGTTAAAAAAAAATTGACAGTAAGTTTAGTTTTCGATATAATTAATGCTAAGTCACTTCTACCACTTAAACTTCAGAATTTCAATACCCTCCCGAAAGAAATGTTTTCCTACCTCTACAAATCACTAATTAACTGTTAACATCACATAATGATCACTTGAAAGTAATTTTGCCTGCATTTTTTTCGCTTTTGGGAACACTTTCAGAAGCTAGGGTCCGAGTCTGGAGCATTTGGCGGGTGATCCACTAACTGGTTTCCTTAAATGTAGTATTTCCAACACAAGAGATATAGCTGGAGGGATTGTCTTGATACAGCAGCACCCCTTTATGTAATTTACAGTGACGTTTCTCTTCACGGCACACATAATTTGGAATAATAATTACCTGTAATACTGGTTCCTTGCGTTGATTCAAAATGATCAGAAATTCCATTCACGCAAACACTGAGAAGAAAACCTTTCCAAAAGCTGGAGCTACCTTGAACTTACGAGATGTTGTTTACTATATCTTTTAATTAAGTTGTAGTGACGAAATCACGAGTCAACCATAGTGACAACCCCGTAAGAAAATTCTCTTTGTTACTTTGATTTTCATACACTTTCAGCAAATGCTTACAATGCCTGTTCGTGTCGATTCTAGTATAGTCAACATGTAGTTAACTTTTTCATATCTAGTTCATTCGTGAGACTATGAAGTGTATAACAAGGCGATACTATAAAATGATAGGTAAAATGAACATTTTTCTTTACCTAACAATTGTCTTTCTCTCTCTTTGTCTTTCTGGTTTTGGAGCAGTAAGCGGTATACCTATATCTTGAAAACATACAGCAGAACACTGAACAATGATTTTGCGCTTTTTCTACTAATTGTCTCACTTTTTTTCTTGTTTTGGAGCAGTACGCAGTATGCTTGCACATCTTTAAAACACCTCAGAAGTATATTTCTACTACTTTCAGCCGTTCTTGAACAAACTAGTATTTTTTTATAAAGCTTTTTAGTGTTAGTATTTCATGTTCGTTGGTCACACTGGTTGAAGTACTAGTTCTTCTGAAACTCTTACCAGTTTCGTGTTCTCGACCAATTTGGTATCCGTGCTCAATAAACATATAGAATATTTATTGTTCAGTTTCTTCTTTATGGTTGGCCATAAACTGCATTTTCCAAGGATTAAACTTCAGCCCTATACTCTCTGTGGGATATGTTCTCTGCAAAAAGATGTCTAGACACCAAAACGGTCTACCTACATAAAAGAAGATCAAACTCTAAGATATCCAACGTTAAGCTACAAGTAGCAGCGTTGGTACAAAAGGCATAGAATAGTAATGTCAGGACAATTCTTATTGTTTTCATTTATACAAGGTGTCGCCCAGTGGTCGAAATTCGACCAATTGTGTCAATATCTCTGGCAGGTTAACTAACATGAAAATTTCTCGTGACATTCTATCCTAGGACTTTAGGGATAACAGCAATTACACAGAACGGATCCAGATTCGGAACCTCTGTGTGATAGTTTTCACGAAAATCCTAGATGTCGGTCTTACATTTCGCTTCTACAAATAAGTAACAAAATTCAAGGTTTTTTCAGATATTATTCATAGAACCTTATTTGTGTTCAAATTCGTAATTCTTAATTTAATATGACAAAAATTCAACTGCTAAGAGGCTACCCTACATATTTATTTTTTTCTAACCCCCCTGTATAGCTATAATTGCACTCAATTCTCTAACATTTATTAAAATCCTCATTATAATAATTCCATCTCATTATATATTTCCACCACCCTGTATATGCCACTGCCTATGACCCACCATATTTACTCTTTTTGTTTATGCAATTTTTAATTATCTTCTGTAACTACAATTCTACTCCAACCTATATTTCAATCATTATATATATGGAACTCTTCGTGGTCTACTCTATAAATCATTTCCTTTTCTAACATTTTTTATCACCATCCTGTATATCTATAATTTCTCTCACCCTATATTTCATCTTAACTATATATACAACTGCTTATGGGTTACGAAATGTTGCATTTCCATTTCCGCCATCCTGTATATGCAACTATGTATAACATTTTGTGCACCACCCTGTATAATTGTGATTCTAGTGCATCTTCTATTCCAAGAACCCCTGTAAATTCAACCACTAATGGGCTTCCTTATATAATTATTTTATTAGTTATAATTGCACTCTACTATATATTTTAAACACCCTGTATACGCAACTGCTTATGTGCCACCCACGAAAAAAATGATTTCTAAATATCTGGAATCGCCCTGTATAAATATAATATACGATTACTTTACCCACTAAACAATAACAACGATTGTATGCCACTTCCAGAAGTATATGCTCTAAGTATATAACAGCATTGGTCTGTCTATATATAATTACTCAATGTTTTGAGTCTGGCGGCGGCGGCGGCAGATTCAGTTGTTTGGCATTGACATTATTGACGTAAATAATGAATTTTTATTATACTTTATTTAATGAATGAACCAATATTATAAATTAATATTAGCATTCTGCACTGAAGGTCGTCAGTAGCTACTAAACAAAACAAAAATGAAGAAAATCGGTTGAGAACTAGAGGAGAAAATGGTACCTAATCATTTTGTCTTTGCCTATTTATATATAGATTAACTAATTTAGACTAAGAACAACTATTAGAATCGATACTAATTTTATCTAATTTATACATACATAAGCTTAGTAATCTTTATCAATACACCATTTTCATCAAACATTCACATTTGGCTTTTTAAACAAGTTTAACTCGAGCAACAAGAGTCCGAGCTTAAATATGGGATCCATAAGCCGATTAAGGTAAGGAAGTCTAACCAGCTCCATTACTTCCTGAAGATAACTTTACGCGAAAAAATGCCTCGAACAAAGACTAAAGGTAATTTAGTTCCATGTGCAATAGTACCCCATACCATAACGCCGACTGTTCAGTATACATGTCTTTCTCCTAGACTTCGTCTTTGGCCATCGTGTCTACACAAGCAGAATCGAGATTCCAATGTTGTCGTTCTCTGCACCTCTGTAGTCGTTGCTGTCTATGCGATTTTGAGAATTTCAAAGTTCAAGACATTTGGACTCAGTATTAGAGTTAAATCGGTGACACCAGTTATGTAACTGAACTCAAGAATCTGGTGGTTGTAAAAAAAATCATACTAAATTTTAGTGTAGTCAACCTATTTTGGAAATTTATAACCTAGGTAAAATATGTTATAACCGCCTGAATAATAAAATTGTATTTTCATCGACCTTACTTCTGTATGACTCCTAGCAAAATGATATTTTGTTGGTTTTAGTTTCATAGAACATACACTAGATATGTCATTCTGGAGTACAATTGGACAGTATTCTTGAATTGTTTTTAAGTTATCCTTCCACTCTTATTTATTGGTTTCATATCATTCCAACTTCACCTTTATTATCTCATTTATATTGAAACAAGAATCAATTCTTCTGAGCAGGTGGGGATTAAGGACATCGGCTTTTTATACCACTTCATGAGAATTTACTGGCTTTTTAATTGATTTCCCTTCCATGCCAACCAGTGGTGGTAGATAAGATATGTGAGAAAATTCTTGAGGTTTTAAGGAATTTTGACGAAATTTGGTTACAAACGTCGACGTAACTCTTCTAAAGAGCGTTGCTGAGCAACGTATATTTTATTTTTTAAATACCCCCAGGGAAATTAATCTAAGTGGTAGAAATCGGGAGATCGTGGGATCATTCAATGAATCCTCTCCTTCCAATCTAATTTCTAGGAAACCCTTCATCCGATTAAAGACGAAATAATCTGGAGGTGATCTTTAAGACATAGGTTATCTGTTTATATTATATCTGTTAATATTGGATCATCGGTGTCTACGATAATTCCAAATACATGTCTCCATTCAAATTATCTCACAAGGAAAGTGACCAACAATGCGATTCCCAATAATTTTAGCCCAAACATTTAACTTTTCTGGGTGTTGAGTATGTATTACTGGAATATTATTGGATTGGAATCTGACCATTCGCACAACAATATATTGTAACGAAAGTTTGGAAGTTATCTAGCATGTTTAACCGACGATATGTTGAATGATTCTAGAAAAATCTGGAAGCTGCAAGGGTTTGATCTGGAACAGTTTGATCTGTAACAACCTGTCCTAAAACGACCATATTTACTTCTTTGTTTCTTACCGTTTATCGAAATTACGAAACTAGCTCCAAAATAATAGATTTTGTTGAGACATTTATTATTTTCAAGTAAGTTTAACTATTGCTACTCTGTCTTCTAAACGTTGTTTGTGGCATATTCTTGATTATTTTTATGTTTTTTTGGGCAATAACACCACAATAGAAATAAAATGACGTATATTGCAGGAATACCAAACGTTTGAAAGTCTATTCAATAGACTTTGAAACGTTTGGAATAGAAGAGACCATTTTTCCCTTTACTCTTTAACAAATTTAAGGTGCCTACTAATGACAATCAAATGAATGCCAGTAACTATGGTTGTGCTTTTTAGAGGAAGGGGTTGGTCGTCAGGTTTTGATGGGGGGGGGTCAGAAGCTTTCTGTTAATATAGATAGATATGTGCATTCAATGCACTAGATACTATCTAAAATAAATAATTATAGATCTTACTTCGCATATGAGGAAACGCCAATGACCAGCAAGAGAGGTCTAGGGGGCTAACTCCCCCCCCCTTCCGTCCCTGCCTAGCTATGCCCTTTAACGTAGGTATTGTCAGTTTTTGTTCTAAACGTAATTGTGCATAAAATCATAACTTGGTGATCTGTTTTTGCCAAAATGTGCCTTGAAGTGTGCATTTGATGTTCCAGTATTCATATTTTACAGCAACGAGTCATGAAAAATCTGCACAGTAAAATTTAATGGCAACAAAATTTCTATCTATATTTAATTGAGACGAACATAGCAAACTAAACAAAAAAGAAATAACTGTAACCAGCGTAGTATTATATAAATGTGAAGTTTTATTACCAGTTCAAATCGGAGACAGAATTATTGTCCAGTTATGCAAATTGATTTGGAAATCTTGGAAACGGCTTAATAAAAAATAATGCTCTCTTAAAAGGTTGGCTATATAAAAATACGTAGAAAACTGAAATAACGTAAATCAGCTCACTTTTTGTGAGAGAAATGGGAATAACAACTCAACGAAAATAAAGCTAGAACATAACTTCAGATTTATTAGCGACCATTAAAAAGATTATGAGGATTGAATATCAAACAAGTGAGAATTGATGATATGAACTCCAAATTTACTAGTATAATTGTTATTGCACTTAAAATTGGTTTGGTTAATAATTATTTCGGGACTTATAATGGATCTCGGCAATCTGTGTATCTGATAAAAATACCTGGCATTACCATTATAGGTAATAACATAAAATTGGATTAAGAGGATCAGAACTTTCAAGTCATCTCGGGGAACCAAAATATCTGCTATAAACGTTGAAGGCAAATACCTAAAACCATACAGAAATATGTTCAATCCCAAATTTAATGCCTTTACGTGTTAGCGGATCCAAAGGGCTCAAATCACTCCTTCCCAAAAAACACCCGAGTTGTATGCTTCTTTAGTATTTATTTTGCTAAAACCAACCATCAACAAGGCCAAGCCAATATATTCAAAAAAATACAAGTCGAATTGATGCCCTACCTGCTCATTTTGGATGCTGGGTAAAAACAAAAGGTTACTGAAGTTTTTAACAACTTCAATATGACTTAAGAACTTAAAAACCTAACTGGCTACATTATTGCTAATAAAAGATATTACTAAATACTTAATATGTACCATATAAATAGTAGCTGAAAGACCCCATGACTAGCAGTAACTATTTGAACAAGTTAACAGATAAAATTCAAAGAGTTATGACCAAACAGTCATCAAAAGCTTTCTTGCTATGCCAATTCTTCTTGCTCTATTTGTAAAAGTCAATTCCAAGCAGTCGCACCAGGCAATGATTTGGATAACAGCGAAAAGGTCTCGTCACTTAGGACTTGACTGCGAAGCTCTGCTAAAGAACTAAACTAAGTATACAAACACCAAATTCAGGAAAAAAATATGGACCACTTTTACCAGTAATATTAGAAAAACCACCAAAGGGGACGAACAGGTCATCAAGCAACCATAAGTCATGTTTAGCAGATAATTGCCCGAAATGAGGGAGAAATGTTTTAGCGTACTCTGCAGAGAAATGGGAGCAATAGAATTTTTTTTGCGTTATCACATAAACTGAAAAAATTAAAGTCGGTCTACTAAAGATCTGGAACCTGGTGGACTAAGCTAGAGATTTTAACCACGACAAAAGCAACTTTACAAATTTTGGATTTTGTACAGAACGACTAGGTTTTTTGCTTAGAAGAGATGTGGGGGATTCAAAAAGGTTTAACTTACAGCACAGGAAGGAACCAAGGTTGAGACCAGTTCCATGTACCAAACCTGTTGAACGTGCACAAAGTAAATGAGTTACCATTTCTGAAAATATAGAAACAGAGCAGGGAAGAGTGAGAAATGAAGTGAACAAAGTCGATTGCACAGACGTTCAACTATTCTAAGAGTGTCTTGATGCCTGATGGTAGCAAGCCAATCTTGCTAATGTTCATAATCGACAATATAACTATATGTCTGTATAAAGGGTGCGTTTTTTTATGATCAGTATGGGGATCTAGGAAACTAGCGGAGATAGAGCAATGGTTAAATTGGGAAAGATTTGCAGTTTTACTGGCCCAATTTAATGACACTTTCAGATTTTTGTAAAAAGTCATGGCTTCTATGTTTTTGATTTTATAAAAAAGTGTAAATATCAAAATTGAAGGGAATTGTATCCCGAATATGATTGTCATGTCCTCGTTTGCGTGACAGCTCTCGTTTTCGAGATATGACACAAACTTATCTTTTTTTGAATGGAAACCATAGTTGGCTATGACCTCAAAAAATCGGACAATTTTACAGCTTTTCAACGATATAATACTCGATATAGTTATTCATAAAAATAACGGAGTTATCGATGCTTTTCTCTCTTATTTTCACTTTTAACGTAGGTAGCCATGAGAAAGATTGCTTTCACTTTGACATTTCCTCATTTGAGAGTAATTACATTAGTAGTGCTGAACTGACAGTCGATATTGACAAGTTTTCGTGATAAAATGGAATATTCTAACGAAGAAAAATTCAATATGGTGGAATGTTATATCATATGCCATAAAAATTCAGTTCGTGCAGCTGAGGAATACTTTCATAGATATTTTAATCGTCGTCAACCTGCTGTATGCACATTTAAGAGGCTTTACGATAGTTTACGCAGATATGGATCTTTTACTAAACCACCAAAGGAACGTAATCAAATTAATGAAGCAGCACAAATAAATGTTTTGGCAATGGTAAATCAAAATCTATCTACATCAACTCATGAGATTGCGGCAGAAGCTGGTACATCTCAACGAACTGTAGTTAAGGTACTGAAAGCGCAGAAGTTCCACCCGTACAAACTTTCAGTTTCTCAAACGACGTATTTTGTTTTGTACCTGGTTTAGAGACATGTGCCTTGACAATCCACAGTTTCCATTAAAGGTGTTATGGTCAGATGAAACTAGATTTACTAACTGCGGTATGTTCAATAGACACAATGAACATATCTCGGCTAAAGAAAACCCTTTCCATGTAGAACAAAGACGACCCCAGATAAAATTTGGTTTTAATGTTTGGTGTGGTATCATAGGGTCTACTATTCTGGGTCCTTTTATCTATGACGAATCACTTATTGGGGAGCGCATTTCTTGCAATACACTTTTCAAGACATGTTGCATAATTTGAATTTGAGAACTCGTTTAGAAATTAAGTGGTTCCAACAAGATGGAGCACCTGCTCATAACTCGTTATTAGTAAGACAACACTTAGATAATATCTATCCAAACTCTTGGATGGGAAGAAATGGCCCACGCGAATGGCCACCTCGGTCTCCCGATTTGGCAGTTATAGACTTCTATTTCTGGGGTGCGCTAAAAATCAAAGTATACAAAAGAACCTAGAAAGTTGGTGACCTAAGGGAGGTGGTATTACAAGTAATTGAAGAAATTGATAGGCGGTCTGTGAGGAAAGCGTTAATGTCAATCTTAGAAAGATGCATTGTTTGTCTAAACAACAATGGTGGACTTTTCGAACATAAATTGTAACCATTATTATGTACTTTAATTTCTTAAATTTTTAGTAAGTACCTACTTATTTAGTTTTTTCGTTATATCTCATATACCTAATAAAAAAATCGTTCAATGTTTTTTCGAATAGTTATTAATAAATCAATCTATTTCATGGCTAACTACGTTAAAAGTGAAAATAAGAGAGAAAAGCATCCATAACTCCGTTATTTTTATGAATAACTATATCGAGTATTATATCGTTGAAAAGCTCTAAAAATGTCCGATTTTTTGAGGTCAAAAAAAAGATAAGTTTGTGTCATATTTCGAAAACGAGAATTGTCGCGCAAACGAGGACATGACAATCATATTCGGGATACAATTCCCTTCAATTTTGATATTTACACTATTTTTATAAAATCAAAAACAAAGGAGCTAGAGGGATTTGACAAAATCGACAGAATTTCTTTTTTTTTCAAAATATCTGGTGGGCCATGACTTTGTACAAAAATCCGAGAGTGTCATTAAATTGGGCCAGTAAAACTGCAAATCTTTCCCAATTTAACCATTGCTCTATCTCCACTGGTTTCCGAGATCCCCATACTGATCATAAAAAAAAAATCATGTTTTACACTTTATAAAGCAATAGTTTACCTACCTCTCTCTATGCTCCAGATTAGTTTAACATGAATTTATTCATAAGCTTGTATCATATCCTGTAGAATATTAATTATTTTTCCAAGAACCTCACGATTTTAAAGAGATTATTTTGATATCCTGTTCTGCTCTGATCGAATATTAAAATCAATAACCAATAATTGCCAATTGATTATTTATTCACTAGTTATACATCGTTAAGGATTTAATAATACGTTTGCATTGTTTGTTCAGTCAATATAAAATGAAGAAAATTATCTACTACCTAAGTTTTAACTTTTTTTTACGGATTACGAGACTCATATGTTTTGACTTTCGATGCAATATATAGGAGTCTTAACAGCATTATTAAATCTAAAGTGCAGAAGGCCCAGTCGAAGATACGCCCATCTAAAGATTTAAAAGAGACCCTAACGTGTCATTTGCGGGATACTTTATGGCCGGTATGGACAATCGGCAACTTCAAACGCTGGCGTTGTTTACATAATGGAGGTCTTCGGCAGCCGGAAAAAAAGAGTCAAGCCCAACAAAAACATCAAAGAGAGTCACCGACTCAGCTTGGTACCCCACCTGTCGCTGGGAAGCAGTGGCGCACTTTGTACGATAGCTTAATTTCGAAGCAGGTCCTTCAGAACCACGTCGACCGTTTTTGAAGGGCTTCTCAACGGAAACCCAAGCTAATATAGAAAATTGTTTACCATGGTGTAGTAAAAAAGTGGAACGCCGGTAACCGTACAGCAGTGCTGAAGTTATTACAAAAAGTTCGCCTACTTAAACAAAGCAACAGTAAAGGCCCATCACTGCACGTTTACTGTTTATATAGGGTTATTCACCTTATGTGACACGGAATAACACGACTAAAACAATCAATTTTGATCATATGAATAAAATGCAACATTGGTGTTTGTTATATACAGTGATGGACAAATGTGTGGAACCAAGCAAATATCTCTGGAATTATTAGAGATATCAAAATGAAATTTGGAAGGTGGATACTGCAATAGATTGCCTATTTGTTTTCAAATTTTTTTACAATTTTGAACTTCCTGTTTTACCGGAAGTAATGTCGATTTTAAAATTTGCAATGAAACACCCTGTATGGTATTTTAGTTTCTGATGAAACATTTTATTGCGAATACAAAAATATCAGGTTTGATATTGTTTACTTCCATACCTACCGATATATTAACAGAAAAGTAACTAAGGAAAAAAAAATCGATGGTAGCTAAACTCGGTTCAGATTTCATTTACGCCCGATATAATCAAACCGCTCGGTAAGGATTTGTATTTCTATTGGCCAATCGGTGGCATTATACCGTCACAGCCAACAGCACTGCTTGTTCCATAGTCGAATACACGTGCGTTTGTTTAAATCAGGCGCAAATTAAATCTGAATCAAGTTTAGTGTAGTCCATGAAATTCATTGCAGAAGTGACAGTAGTTGTCAAAATCAGTTATCAGTTTTTTTTATTTGAACGTAAAAAGATTGTATTGTTTTAATTTGATCGTAAAATGGCCGAATTAAGTGAAAGAGAAAGAATAGAAATATTAATGATTATTGGGTATGGTTAGAGGAAAAGCACGCACAAAGAAGTTTGTGACCTTTTTAACATAGTTCATCCGAATACACAAATATCCCGTTCAGTAGTGACGAAAACATTGCGGAGGTACGACACAAGTGGAACAGTTAGCAATTTACCAAAAAGTGGACGGTCAAAAATTCAAGTAATGAAGGTGTAGCTCAAAATGTTGCTATATCTTTGGAAGAAAATCCTCACTTATCCACTACCGACCTCGCCAATATGCATGGAATTAACCGTCGTTCAGTAGGAAGGACGAAGACGATTTCGACAGACGTTTGCAATTTTGTGAAACGATAATGGATATTTGTAACCGTGATAACAATTTTATAAGAAATGTGGTGTTTTCAGACGAGGCTACATTTTGTTTAAATGGTACGGTTAATCGACATAACTGCCGCTACTGGTCGCAAAGTAATCCTAATTGGGTACAAGAGGCTCATACACAACATCCCCAAAAATTGAATGTTTGGGCCGGCATTTATAACAACAGAATCGTGGGACCCTTCTTCCTACAACAAACTTTAAACGGAGATAGGTATTTACAGCTCTTGGAGACACAAGTTATTCCGGCATTGGAGGTAAATGGACAATTACCAATAATATCTGGTTTCAGCAGGATGGAGCACCACCCCATTACGCTCGCATTGTTCGAGATCATTTAGATAGGACATTTCATCACAGATGGATTTGAAGAAGGGGTACTTATGAATGGCCTGCACGAAGTCCCGACCTTAATCCACTAGACTATTTTCTGTGGGGTTACTTAAAGTCTAAGGTTTATGTTGATAGACCATATAATTTGCAAGAATTAGCTGCAAGAATAACTCAAGACATACAGAGAATTACACCAGAAGTAATAGCAATGTTACTAGAGAATTTAAAAACCGACTTGCTTATTGTCAAGAAGTAAACGGTGCTCAGTTTGAACATTTAATACATTAAGTTTAGTTACGTTAAGTTTCAATGTTTTGAAAATCACTTAGATTTAGTTAATAATTATGATTATGTATTTCTTTAATGGATATTAGATTTTTCCTTTCCTTAATTACTTTTCTGTTAATATCTCGGTAGGTATTGAAGTAAACAATATCAAACCCGATATTTTTGTATTCGCAACAAAATGTTTCATCAGAAACTAAAATACTATACAGGGTGTTTCATTGCAAATTTTAAAATCGACATTAATTCCGGTATAACAGGAAGTTCAAATTTGTAAAAAAATTTTGAAACAAATAGGCAATCTACTGCAGTATACACCTTCCAAATTTCATTTTGATATCTCTAATAATTCCAGAGATATTTGCTTGGTTCCACACATTTGCCCATCACTGTATAACACAGACGGCTTCTTTTTGAACTAGGTTAAAAATAAATTCATACAGTGTATTTTTGCCTACAAGAAAGAAATGAACAATACGATTGCAAAGACGCCAAAAATAATAATTTAAATAACGTGTTGATTTCCATTGATGTACAAATCTTTATCCCATTTTCCATGTACTTTAAAATTCCCTTAGTTTGAGGTCGAATACCTTCCTTGTTGCTGAAACCAATTTGAGTTGAGGACATACAATAAATTTAAATAAATTCTTCACATAACCAATCCTTGTATGCAACACACAAGGCTCTATTATCAATAATATATATAATTGAACGGAGCCTGCACAGCGCCGACTCCTAGTTCTCTAAACTGGGAGTAGTATCCAGAATCCAGGCTACAGTGAGAGATTGTGTGAGTTTACATTCATCAATACTCCTGTTCGGTATAAAATCCCGCTGCCTTGTTTACCCGGTAAGTAAATAAAAGCTTTTATTAATGCTTTGAAAATATTAATCATTAGTTAAATATAACTGAGTTTTTTGAAAATCAAATTTGTATACATTATTTGTTAAAATTGACGTTCACTTGTGTTAGGAATGTTGAAACAGGAGGGTTTTATGTCGTTGATATGAGGTTAATGCTCTACCAAAAAATACACAAACAATTGGCTCAACTTCACTGACAGATAAATTGTATAATGGATCTTCAGGAGGGAACAATTTCGTGAAACATGTATTAAGTAACAATACAATAACTCATTTCAGGAGTTACCTTTTAAACATGTACACCTAATTTATCTCAATTAAGGTTTATTTAGGTTTTTTAAATGAAAGCCTACTGGATTTGACAAAATAATGAATTATGTTTATGTAATAACGTTTTTCAATACAAGTGCTTTGTATTTGAAAATGATATTCAATTTATGTGTTGTATTTTTCAAAAGAATCGGTTTGTTTAGCTATATAATTATGCATAAGTTTATATAAATATTTCAGTACGTTTTTGAAAAGTTTTAGACTAACTATACCCACTGATATTGATCCAAACTATTCAGAAATTGACTTATATTTTATAGTAAATATTTCGGATATTTAAATATTTTGACAATTACATTATCTTTTTCAATATAAAAAACTGTATGCCTATGAAAGAGCTAGTATCAAACCTAATGTTTTGTTTCCACAATAAAAAGCACTAATGAGCTGGCTTTGGTATACCTAAAAGTACTTTGTGGCGTATATAGAACTTGTTTTTGGACTATTTTTTCTTATTTTTAAATAACATTCCCAAACCTTTAATTTTATAACCACTATTTTCTAGATGTAAATTGTGAATGGTGAATGAATTCTAGAATTAATGTTTTACTGGATGTTTGGCAGAATTAGTAAGTTTTATGTGTACTATCTTTTAGTTTGTCTTATACAGGGGGATACATAATGACATGCTCATATTTAAAGGGGTGATTCTTGGGCCCACATTAATAAAAAAACATCAACGTATGTTCTAAAGGTGTTAACATTTAATATCCAGGGTGGTAAAGTTTTCAAATATTCTGTATATGCAACTGCTTCTAGCATTTTTTGAAATATTCCGTATAGTTGTAATTATACTCCCCCTAGAATTCAAATATGCTAATTGCTTATGCTTATTTAACATTTTTTAAACATTTTTTGATCGACTCTATAACTGTAATTCTACCCCATTCTTATTTCAACCATGTTCCATCTTATGCAACAATTTTTGAACCATTGTCTATAACTTTAATTCTATTCCACCTTATATTTCATCCATCCTATTTATGCAACTCCTTATATTATATTTCTTTTTAGGTATTTTTTAAACTTGCCTGTATGACTGTAATTTTACTCCGCCCTATATTTCAACTGCACACATTGCTCGATGCTGGTATTTCGGTACTTGCGCTCGCACACATTCACCTACAGCCGTATACCCTATAGAAAAGGACGCCGGCTTAACAATACGCTAATTGAATATTTTCCGCCATTTCATTTTACTGTCATTTCCACATTACTGGGTTCAGTGCTAACCAATATTTAATTGTTTTATGACAATCTGATATCATACGTCGTTAAATTACAAAAAATATCACTTAAACATTAATTTACTTGGCAATTTTATATCTTTTGTGTATAAATTTGAATTTCAACTATATCAACGGTCAAAACGTTTGCTGGTGCATTGGTTACGATTTAGAAATCAGTCGGTGATTATTAATGAAATTTCTCAACTCTATTTAATGAACCGAATAACTTTGAAGTTCTTTTGGGCAGTTTGCCACGAATCTGCTGTACCAACCAGACTTCCAAAACTTTTTGAGAACTTCCACAACTAACTGATAATAACTCAGATAAGCGAATTCAATTTAGTAAATTCACAGAAAGATTGATGGTTGAGCATCAGTTCTTCCATGGTGAATACAAAACTTGTGAATCTTTTGTGAGCAGCTCATTCATGTAAGAGATTGGTGACCTTGAGATAAGAAAATTTAAATTATTAAACGTAAAATTGTTCGTAGCATACTGATAAGAAAACTGTGACTTCTTGATTGTTTGATGGGTCTGGTAGCATTGATTTAGATATTTTTTTGTTGTTCCAAATAAGAGAATTGTGGTTATTTTTTTATTTTCATGTGTGATTCCAAAAGATTTATGGAATTTCTAGCACGGATGACGTGTGGCCTCATTTAAGCTCTAGGCCTGTTAGGAGTGTATTCAAAGACATTGTTTCTACATCTAAGATAGTGGTTTTTCAAATATTCGCTCGCATTTTTGCATTTGGCATATGAAGGAGGTTGTAAAACGAAACCGACGGTCCATTTGAGGATTCTTTAAGACATCGGAGGTCATGGAAAAGAGATGAGAGATCTCTTAAATCGCCAAAATATAAGTTTAGGAGTCGTTTACTTCATATATATTCTAAGCGCAATACCATATGCTTAAAAATATTTAATCTCATTCGCAATCAGGCATTTTTGAAAAAAAATCTGAAAGTCTGTAGATACATTTCTGGTTCGGCATCAGTTTTCGTTTTGAAAAAGGTTGTTTTTCAGGAAAAATGTATTTTGAAATGAAAAATAACTTTAAACGATAATTGAACAAATGTTAAAAAAATGTACAATTATTCGTGATGATTCAAATGTCCTCACATTACTTTCATTTGGACGCTGCCGTGTTCAACTACTTTCTTTCACAGTGGGGACGTATGAACGTGGTTCGTTCCTTGTTGATGAAATAGAATCCGCCACTCTACGTGACAAAAACCTCGTTAGAAAAGACTCAGAAAACAAATCTGGATCCTACTAACTGCGCCAAATAGTTATATTGTTGTCTTCTAAAATAACACTTTGAATTACAATATTAATATTTGTAAAACGTATGACAAAATTATGATGTTGACTCTAATTGAAATGAAATTAGAACGAATGATGAATCCAAGATTTTTTCTTTTATAATAACGGTTTTCTTTTGTTATTCATAATGACTAACTGCAAGTGCCACAGAACATGCTGAATAAAGAAAAATGCACGTGTGACTTATGAATAGGACAATTGTTTATACATACAATGTTTAAACAATGATATTATTTGATATAATCTGAATATTGACCATTATTTTTCATTTACATTCATAATTACGTAGCAAATAAATTTATCCGGTTAAGTTTACGTTAACACAAAATTAAAAAAAAGTGAAAAAACTGTCGACCCAGATGCGGCAAATTCGTACAAAAAAAAAAGCTAATGATACAATGAACGGGTATGATAAATTGTTACCTAAGCGTCTAATAAAGTAAAAGATAAACAATAACGACCACCACAGCTTCAAATAATGAAGCTGGAATTTCTAAAAGCCCAACTTTGTTTTGGCAACTCCGAACTTTTGGTCGATTCTCCTATTAATCGCTTTAGCAAGTCATAACTGTGACGTAGATAAAAGTTAATTGCAAGTCAAAATAAAGATAAAAATTGTAGATTTTAGCAAGTGTTAGATTTCGTGATTGATGAACTTGATTTTAGCAAATGTGGGTTGAAGATTTAATTCTCATTAGGCACTTATGCATAATGTCCTTAACAAAATGTTTTTTTTAATCAGTAAATCTTCCGGGAAAAATGGTGAGACAGCAATAGTTTGAGCTTTGAAAATTTTAATTTTATGAAATTGAAGAAAACCTTCTTTAAGTTGGGTTGTTAAATGATTTGATTTGGACATCAGGAAGTGATTATTAGAGTTAACCATATTTTTGTGTTAAGATAATTTTAGGTAAGGGTATCTAGTGTCATAAGCAATTAGTCACACAAACCTTTAAGGCAGTGAAAGACACTCTTGAAGTGATTAGTATTAGTTAAGCTAGTAGTCTATTCATTCTAAAAACCCACATGTACATAATTTTTCGAAACCAACAAATTTACCTACAAAACTCGAGGAAATTATAATGTATATATAAACATATTATTTTTAAACGTGACCAATTCGAGGTGTTGCCCCATGAGTAGCGCCACCTGGCGGATTTTGGGTGCATGACTACATAAAACGTAAGAGGAAAATTAATTTTTAATAACAATTCCTGGGCTGCTTTACGCAAGTAATATTTTTTAGGATTGATTAATCAACCAATCTTGAAATAGCGACAGGTACAGAAAAGATGAAACCCAGATCATGTATGAGATAGTTCCATTGGACGAAACGTGTAACGGCTTTCAAAAAGACTTTGAGTACCTAGCCTTAGGTGAAACTTGTCTAAAGGCAGCCTAAAAATTGTTATTAAAAGGTAATTTTCTTCTTCGGTTTTAATCTAACTGCTCGTACCCAAGATTTATGTAGTCAATGTCCTTCATACATTGGGTTCACCCATAATCCGCCAGATAGCGCTAGCTATGGCCTAAGGCCTCGAATAAGACCACTTCCAACCCTTATGGAGAGATAATCGTTTTATTATTAATTAGGGTAACAATATTTTTAATAAAAATTTGAACGATAGAGAGATATTGAGAAGTAGTTTTAATCTTTGGACATATCAGTGGCGGTTCCTAAGTTCCGATTATGGCGCTCAAAATGTCTAGCTGGGGAGCTGTTATATTTATTTTTTGGGATATAGAACTGTTTTAATCAATGATTTGAAGACTTTACAAACACTTTACGACAAGGTAATATATTGTTTGTTAGAAGTACTTGCCATAAGGACGCGTACCCTCAAAGAAGAAATTATTTTAAAGAAGAGCCGGTATTGAGAACCTGCTTCTCCCATATAATTTAATATGACAACCTTAAAAAAGTACAAGAGTGTTTTTGAAGTTTGCGCGTCGTTGGCTACTAGACGGTTACCAATAAAACAGTCCAGTCAAAGACCCAAAGTCAAAATGTGTTCGAGCCACTAAAGCTGATAAAAGATTATACGGTTGTTTGAGGGTAACTTTTAAGTTGAATACGATTATTAGCAACATTGTAGGCAGGTGGATTTGTTTTATGTCAGTATTCAGCTCTAGTTCCATTTTGCACTTCTTCTGCCCTAGTTAAACATAAATACCAGTAGCTATGTAGGAGTAAAGTTAGCCTACATAGAAATTGAACGAAAAATACTTTACAGTCATATTTCATAAAATAAGGAATGTCGATTGAATATGCATTCACTTCATATTGTGATGGGCGGTTCTCCGATATTGTGTGGAATCCAAGAGATAGTCTGTCTGGCGCTCCGAGCCGGCGGCTAGCGCTATTGGAAGTCCTCGAATGTTCGAGAATCCAGCTAGAGCCTTCTTAGAAGAAATTTATAACTATGGGAAGCCGAAGTAAGGACCCAGAGTGTAAAACAAAAACATTACAATTTCATACTTACTTTAATTGCCTTTACCGTTTAAAATGTGTTTGCTGCAAGTAGGTCTTGAAAATAATGATTTTTGGCAGAATATCGAGTTTTTAACACAACACAAGAATGAAACCATAAACACAGAATATATAAGAGGTAAAATAAGACATACCTACTGTCATTATGATGGTATTAAGATTTTTTTGAATAGTCATATAATATTGTTAATAGTTTAATGAAAATAAATAAAATTTTTATGAATAATATCCGTTCAGGTTTGTGCCATAACAACATTTTGAAAAATCATATATGCTACGTTGGAAGTACAAATAAATTTCTTTTATTTCAGATAATATCGGCAATGCGGAAAATACTGCTGCTGTTTATTCACAGGATATCGCTTGTTGTTAGTCTACCAGAAAACATACCTATTGGTAAGTGTCTGTATGAATTTATTGGAAAAGTCGCATTTCTTCTTTACATCTATAAATTGTACATTGTAAATGATTGTCTTTAATAAAAAATAGCTAAATGATGCCTAAACAAGCTCGCATTCGATATCTTGTTCCTAATCTAAAATTTTTGGGTCAAGGAACATTTTATTATACGGAAATCCCTTAATTTTATATTTTTAAACTGATTTTTCTGGAATTCTTTTTTATTTATCAGAATAAAATCACTATTTTTTGAAAGTATTACAAAATATTGGTAAAAGGTAAACAATTCATGCTAATAACAAATCTTATTTTTTTAAATTCACATTCATACGAAAAAAAAAACAATTAATAGAAGCATGCCATACATACGAATACATAATCAGAATAGAAGTAACACAGGTGAACATTTGATGATATGATGCACTGAACATCAACAGGTCCTAGTAGGTTTTTGGGTCACTGATTACGGTGAGCGGGTCGGTTAAGCTCCATCACATGAGGTTTAAGGTCATTTGAAGGTCAAGTAAAGAAACAACCGTGTAAAAAATCAGAAAAAATCATTTGAGATCCCCGAACCCGAATCCGTAGTTTATTTGAACCTACCACCTCTCCTACTCTTAAAGGTCATTCAAGGTCACGTTTTGAGGTCATTCAAAAGCCAACTTGCGAAATAACCGTGGAAAAAAATCTGAAAAAAATCATGTGTACGTTTTTGAGATCCCTGAACCCGAATCCGTTGTTTGTTTGAACCTACCGCGTCTCCTACTCCTAGAAGTCATTCAAGGTCATTTTGAGGCATTTCAAAGGCCAAATTGCGAAATATGCGTGGAAAAAATTTGAAAAAAATCATGTGTAGGTTTTTGAGATCTCCGAACCCCAATCCGTAGTTTGTTTGAACCTACCATCTCTCCTACTCATAAAGGTCATTCAAGGTCATTCAAAGGCGAAGTTGCGAAATAACAGTGGAAAAAATCTGAAAAAATTCATGGGTACGTTTTTGAGATCCCCGAACCCGAATCTGTAGTTTGTTTGAACCTGCCACCGCTCCTAGAGGTCATTCAAAGTCATTTTGAGGTCATTCGAAGGCCAAGTTGCGAAACAACAATGGAAATATTCTGACAAAATCATAACTGAAATTATAAGTTTAATCAACATATTTATGTATTCACTTATGTGTTACATACATATTTTATAAAAACCAATAGTAGGATTAATTTCATTAAACTCACTGTATTTAATTTCTGTTGAAAAATGTTGCAAATATATTTTTTCAATTTCAGGTGGTTTGTTTCATCCTGCAGATGATAAGCAGGAAATTGCTTTTCGATATGCTGTTGAAAAGATAAACGGTGACAGGTCTATACTACCGAGATCAAAACTAAATGCCCAAATAGAAAAAATTCCACCACAGGATAGTTTTCATGCTTCTAAAAAGGGTAAGATATTTATGTTTCTCTAATTGTAACGAAAAAACTATAATTTGTAAAAAAAATGTTTGTCCCACAATACAAAGAAGTTATTTATAAACTGTGAATTGAGCTGTGCAGTGTTTAATTAGTACAAGTGATCAATTGACCGTTTATCAATAACTGAAATTGTTAAGAGTTTTGGTCACGTCAGTGGTTTATTGGCCATGGTAAACAGATTTTTGTAATTCTTGGCCTGATAATTTAAAGAGCAGAATAGTTTTCAAACTCAATTTACTCGAAAACCATTGCAAATATCGATTTGGATAAAAATAACAGGAAAATAAAACAGTTTTGTTTGAGCCCTCTAAAAGCTTCTAACTTCCTAAGGATGCGCTTTAGGGCACATGTTAACAGGGACTATTTGGCTTATTTTAATGAGTTCTATGCACAGCAACAGAAGTTTGGATCCCTATTATTGCAACCCCCAGTATAATTACTACCAATATTTTTTAGTTTGTTATTTACTAAACTCTGGGGTAGCTGCAATTTTTGGACCCCAGTCTGCTCATACGGCAAGTCACGTTCAATCGATTTGTGACACCATGGAAATTCCGCATCTAGAAACCCGCTGGGACTATAGACTCAAACGAGAAAGTTGTTTAGTTAACCTCTATCCTCATCCAACGACGCTTTCCAAGGTAGGAGACAACAGTGTTTGAACTAATAACATTGAAAAATGATGATTTTGTAGGCTTACGTAGATTTGGTAAAAATTTGGGGATGGAAATCTTTCACAATTATTTACGAGAACAACGAAGGTCTTGTGAGATTGCAAGAACTATTGAAAGCTCATGGACCCTATGAGTTCCCCATAACTGTACGTCAACTGGGTGAAGGGACAGATTATAGGTAGGTGTTTGATTATTAAGTATAAACATAAAATGTTTCTAAATAAATTAACAGAGAGTTGACGTTAATGGGACAAACGTTCCATTTGCAACTGATGATACCTGGTAGCCTATAAAACTACAGCATTATACGCGCTCTC
The DNA here is from genome assembly GCA_034190945.1 of Octodonta nipae. Taxonomy (NCBI): domain Eukaryota; kingdom Metazoa; phylum Arthropoda; class Insecta; order Coleoptera; family Chrysomelidae; genus Octodonta; species Octodonta nipae. The sequence continues at coordinate 105,434,804 of CM067222.1, read as the reverse complement.
ACCCATACCTGTGAAGCTGAAGATATCTGCCGCAACTCAATAGGTCCGGAAGAAATTAGACCTGAATATAGCAAAACAGCCCCAGAAACAACAATTTTTTTTTCTTTCTCAAAAAATATTTATTGTAATAATGAGCTCTGAATTCCAATAATTTTCAGTTTATATATACATAAAACTGATACATATTGGTAATTCTAACACACAGGGTGACTATTCGTTGCTACATTTTATAACTGTAGGTAAAATTTCCATACTGCTTTATTTTTCAGGCCGCTTTTAAAGCAAATTAAGAACTCTGCTGAATCGCACATAGTTCTAGACTGCTCTACACACAGAATCTATGACGTACTTAAACAGGCTCAACAAATAGGAATGATGAGTGATTATCATAGTTACCTTATTACGTCCTTGGTAAGTTTTCGATTATTTCAAATTAAATTATCTTCATTATTCCTCATATGTTAATATTCTTGCTACTTATGGAGTAGAGAAACCATTTTTACATCAGATAGCAACTTCGAAATTGTATAATTGAGTAGCAATCAACCGTGTAAAGCTTGCCATTACTTTGGTTTTGCAGGATTTACATGGAGTGGACTTGGAGGAATTCAAATATGGAGGAACAAATATAACTGCTTTTAGACTCGTAGATCCTGAATCGGCTGAAGTAAGAAAAATCGTAAGAGACTGGACTTTAGGAAATGACCCAAAATTTAAAAAAGTTGAACTGTCACCACTGGAAGCAGTAAGTAAATAAATAAAGGGTGTTTTTTTAGGTATAGAACTTTAAGTTGGCAACACTCTTTTAACCGGGGGACATCTTGTCAGCTGTCAAATGATTTTTGTTTAGTTTGGTTTAGCATTTCATCATGAATAGACTGACGCCTGAACAACGCTTCCAAATTATGCAAAGTTATTTTGAAAATCATGGTCCATCAGAGCAATTAATTCGATTAACTATGCAACATTTTCGCACCACGTTTACTTTAAATGATAATACGCATCCACAGAGATATCGTACAGTGCGTACAAAAGAAACCATTGCTGTTGTAGAGCGTAGCGTAGAGGAAAACCCGAATCAGTCTATCCGCCATCGGGCACAAGAATTGCATATGTGTCCATCCACTTTATGGAAGATTTTGCGGAAAGATCTTGGTTTGCGTGCTTACAAAATTCAAGTCGTGCAAGAATTGAAGCCACACCATCACCTACCAACGCTTACATTCGGTGAATGGGCCCAAAACAGGATTACCGTTGATCCCGATTTTCATAAGCGAATTTTGCGATGAAGCTCACTTTGGTTGAATGGATACGTCAATAAACAAAACCGCCGTATTTGGAGTGATCATAATCCTCAAGTTTATGTTGAGACATCGTTACATCTAGAAAAACTGACTGTTTGGTGTGCTTTATGAGCTGCTGTAATAATTGGTCCGTACTTCTTTAAAAACGATGCTGGCCAGGACGTTATAGTCAATGGTGATCGCTATAGAGCCATGATTACTAACTTTTTCGTTCATCAATTGAACAATCATGATGCACTCGAGCTGTGGTTTCAACAAGACGGGGCAACATGTACACACAGCTCGTGCCACAATTGATTTATTGAAAGAAACGTTTGGTAACCGCACATTCTCACGTTTCGGACCCGTAGGTGGCCTCCAAGATCGTGCGATATGTGAAGTCGCTAGTCTACGCCGATAAGCCCGAAACGATTGACCACTTAGAGGACAACATTCGCCGCGTTATTGCCGATATATGGACACAAATCTTGGAAAAACTCATCGAAAATTGAACCTCCAGATTAGACTACGTCCGAGGCAGCCGTGGCGGTCATATGTTAGAAGGCATATTCAAATTATAATGCCAGAAGATTATCTTTCGAATAAAGTAAATTTCATGTCAATTTAAAAAAAATACCTTGTTTTATTCCATTTCAAAGTTCTATACCTCTAAAAAAAAACACCCGTTATATAATACAATAGAGAAATATTCATACACACACCTGTCTAACTTCTATTTTCATTAAAACTAATGTTTTATTTTGTATCCAGACCTTTTAAAGTTTTGTCACACTTGTTCCATGCCACCAGGAGAATAACACCTTTTTCATTAAGGTAAGTAAAATAATACAAATATCGTAATAAAGATTAGTTATTAAAAAAATAATTGCAGGCTATAGTGTGTTGATTTCATATATACAAAATATTAAAAATTTCTATAACCCGAAACTACCCTTTGACCGTATTTCACGCAATCGATTTTCTTTCAAATGTGCAGTCGAAGAAGTTAATAAATTACATGTCCGTTTATGAGGTTATAGAAACTTCAAACGATCCGTCTTTATTATCTATACAAAAAGGGGCAACAAAAATTCATTGTGTTTACTTATTCTATACAAAACCTGATTTTTATAATTTATGACTTGTAGGCTGAAACTGCTCTTATGTACGACGCGGTACATTTATTCGCCAAAGCTTTACATGATTTGGATAGCAGCCAGCAAATTGACATCAAATCTTTAAGCTGCGATGTGGTTGATTTTTGGCCTCATGGTTACAGTCTAATAAATTACATGAAAGTGGTAAGTTTCATTCAAATCTAGTTATAGTTCTAATATACCTGAACATTTTCGATGTAATAAAATTAATACATTTTTACCCTGTTTTCAAGCATATGTTCTATATATGATATTGTAGATAACCAAAAATCAATTCTAAAAGTAGAAATTTCGTACCATTCTTCTACCGTGAACAATAAAACAATCAATTTTGCCAGTTATGAAGCAAAAACTATACGAGTTATAAAATTGGAACAATATACTCTACACATAGAATAGAATAACAAAAATGATGCCGACGATGCCGATTCCCATTTCAATTGCTTCGATAATAAATAGAACTATCAGATATCTGAGGCCCCGAAAATTCTAGAATAATTGTTACGAAATCTCTTCATCCATATTAGTTTACAGTTTGGTGTACTTTACTGGTTGGTGTTGAGATTATCTAAAAAACTGCCCTATCATACTAACTTCGCATTTCAAATTATTTGATGTTGTTATAATGTTTAAATTGACACTACTAATACAGGAATTCTGCCACCATAATGAAAACTGAGAATGTTGTCTAGACCTTGTTACCCCATATACATTGGACAGACAAGGATCCTACGAGAACAATCGAGAGTAACTGGGATAGGGTATAAATGCGGCCGAACAGCAGCACCAGTACAGCAGTAGATTGACACATGATAATATTCCTCGAAGTTTCCTTGGAATTCCATCGTCTTGAAGTGGTTGATCTCACAACGTTTCAATAGCTGTGTATCTGCTATCGTCGTCAGGTGAATGATAGGAAATTCAGAGTATCGGTCGTATTTATATTATACCTTTCATTGGGTCTTATCAGGTCCAATCAGCGTCGTCGTACCTGGGGGTTGGTTGCCGGTGATGCGTAGCGGCAGAGGCCGAAGAAGAGCTCTCCGAATATTTTTAATTTGGATGCTGGGCTCGGTAATTATATTTTCGTTCGAGATTATATATGCTGTCTCTATGAATTTTCTTTTGTACTAGTGCTCCTCCTTGTGAATTGCTTTAGCCTGGTCCCAGTTGATATTATGGTGTTCGGTCCATGCGTGATTAGCTAGCCCAGACTTCGTTATCTCTGCTCTTTGAGTAGCTGTTCGGTGTTCGTTAATCCTGGTCTCCAGCGGTCGCTTTGTCTCTCCAATATAAAGATTGTCACATTCACATGGTACGCTGTATATACAGTTACGTGGTACGTCGGGCCTCGTTCTTGTTATCATGCCCCTCAAGGTGTCGTTGCTTTTGAAGATCATTCTGATTCCATAGGTGTGTGCAAGCCTTCTAAGTTTCTCCGACAAGCCTTTAGTATACGGTAAAAGTAGAGTTGCTACCGTGGTGTCCTCTTCCTGCCTAAGTGGTTTGTCCAGCTCTTCAAACGCCTTGGTAATGATCGTTTCCGGATATCCATTCACTTGTTCTTCTTTGAGGGCTTCTGGTGTGCTGCAGATAGTTTTGGCTCTATGGATAAGTGTTTTGATGATGCCAGTTTTCGTTGCTGATGGGTGGTTGGAATTGTAGTGAAGGTATAATCCTGTATGCGTAGCCTTCCTGTAGACTGTTGTTTAGATTCCGGTCCTAGTCCTTTGACACTTTACATCAAGGAATGGTAGGCACCCACTCTCTTCCATCTCCATGGTGAATCTAATGGATGGTTGGGATTGGTTCAGATGCTCCAGGAATGCCTGTAGTTGGATATTTTATTTGATTGGTGATGGGCTGCTTTGCTTAGGACTGCAAAATGTATATTTTTGTTCTTGTATTTCAAGAATATATAAAATTATATAAATATAAAATTTATTCTATGAAAAACATGATTAATTGGTTAAAATTGAATCTTGAAACCAAACATTAAAAAATTTGACTAGTAGCACAAAACTTATAGTAAATTTTGACTTATTTACACAATTCTCAGAATATATTCTTTTATGTCACCATTTGTAGGTAGAAATGAGGGGCCTGACAGGCGTTATCAAGTTTGATCATCAAGGTTTCAGAAGTGACTTCCTACTGGACATCATAGAGCTTAGCAGAGATGGCTTGAAAAAAATTGGAGTTTGGAATTCTACAGAAGGAGTGAATTTCACGAGGACATATGGTGAAGCATACACACAAATTGTTGAGATAATCCAAAACAAGACTTTTGTTGTTGCAACTCTTTTGGTAAGTTCAAACACAGTTCTTATTTCAATATTTCAACACTATTCCTTTCAGAGTGCGCCATATGTTATGAGGAAAGAAGCTAGTGAAAAGCTCACAGGAAACGCACAGTTCGAAGGTTACGCCATTGATTTAATACATGAAATCTCCAGGGTGCTTGGCTTCAACTACACAATTCGTTTAGTTCCCGATGGAAGACATGGATCTTTGAATAGGGAAACTAAAGAATGGGACGGATTGATTCGAGAACTTTTAGATCAGAAAGCAGATTTAGCCATTGCTGATCTCACTATCACGTATGACAGAGAGCAAGCTGTTGATTTTACAATGCCGTTTATGAATCTTGGTATTAGTATTCTGTATAGAAAACCTATTAAACAGTCTCCAAATTTATTCTCATTTCTGTCTCCACTTTCTCTGGATGTATGGATTTATATGGCTACTGCATATTTGGGAGTGTCCGTTCTTTTGTTTATCCTTGCCAGGTAAATATAGCTATTTTGATTGTTCAGTCTTGGGTTTTCTTCTCTTAAATTTATTTCTGTAGGGTGTGAAGCTTCAGGGCCTCCAGTTTTTTTTGCAATTGTCAAATGAGTGACTAATAGAGTCTGAACTTTACTTGTTGATACATCTTCCGCTATAGGGTTTTTCCTAGTTTCTTCATTATTTATGAACATAAATGATTTTTATTTTCTTACCGTGTCCATTTCGTCTATACTACTATCAGTTGCCAATCTTGATCTGTCTATATGTCTCTTGATACGTTATAGGTGTTTTTTCGCTTATTTCGATTTTAATGCTTGTACCTTCTAGAGATAGCCTGCAATGCACAAAATCGTGGCAAGGCTAGAAAGAGAGGGCAATACTCTATTGCCCTCTCTTTCAGTAACAGTAACAGGTTATTCCAGTTGGCGGGTGGAAGCAGCCAATGAACAACATGTTGAGCGTATTTCATTGGAACCAGCTCCCAACCAAGTGAAATAGCCCTCTCTCTTTAGTCTTACCACGAAATTTGTGCACTACAGGCTGTCTTCAGAAGGTACAACCTCTAATTTGGATAGATCTTGATGTTTCATCAGTTAAGTATTCCGACAAAACGTAATTTCCGAAGCTTTGGGTAGAGTTTTCCCATTTTCGGTCAAAATTGACTTTAGTGTATTGTTTGTTTAAAAAATCGTTTTTGTTTTGTATTTATCTCCAATACATTATTTTTTTTTAGAATAACCAGAAATATGAGGCATAATGTATACAAAACCAGAGTTTTTCTCAGTTTGTGGGCTGTTATTTAGATCGGAAGTATTATTTATTGTTTCTCCAAACCTAAGAACTTTCTTTATATGCCAGAGGAAAAGTAGTCTCATCAACCAATGACATTTTTGAAAAAGAGTTACGTTTGGTAAAGAAAGTTTCAGAACAAAATGAATATCAAAGAACTATAAACAAGACAATTGAACAAATTGAGACAAAATAAAAGACTCAATAAACAACTCTAACAGTACAATGTACTTCTAATTTAAATAATACATAAGGTGAAAATTTACTCTGAAATTGTAAACAATTGTTTCCCATTTACCCAAAAAATTAAACGTACTATAGATAAATACAAAATAAATCGATGTTTACATTAAAAAATACAATAACATCAAATTCGGCAAATGCAAATACGGGAAAAACTACTCAAAGTTTCACGAATTGCGAGGACAGTCCAAATAATAAATAAAAACATCATTGCTTTGAGGACAGATATAGACAGATCAATTAGATAAAATGGTATTCACAAAATAGACTGTGAGAAGGTAAAATTATTGTTTACTTAAAGGTGGACATGTTGTTAAATAATGAAGAAGTTTAGAAACGTTCTACAGAGATAGTATCTGGAACACAGAAATCACTGTACGAGGGCTGCCTTTTATATTTCGGGATTGGACGACCCTAGTGTTGCAATTTGACAACTGACAGCTCTATCGTAAAGTTTGACATTTTTGAGGTTATACGTACTCAGAACGTTTTGACATACGAGCGCTATGTGTTGTTTACAGTAACTTAAAGGATTCATCTCGGCCAAAAAATGGAATTAAATCGTGAACATTTTTGTGCGATTATTTTTTACAACTTTCGACGTGGATTAAGTCAGCAAGAATGCATGAATGAACTTAATTTAATTTTTGGCGATGAAACTCCATCAAGGACCACTGTTTATCGATGGTATGGTGAATTAAATCGAGGTCGTAGTTCACTCCAAGACGAATTTCGTGAAGGTCGTCCAAAAACAGCTGTTGTTTCGGAAACCATTGATGCTGTGCGCGAACTGATATTGCAAGATCGTCGTGTGACCTATCGTGAGATTGAGTCAACCTTACACATTAGTGGGACCAGCATACACTCAATATTGCATAAACATTTGAATGTCAAAAAAAATTGTTCGCGTTGGATCCCACACAATTTGTCAATCGTTCAAAAAAGGCTCGTGTCGATTGGTCGAAAGAAAAGCTCAAAAAATACGATCGCGGTCCTCCAATACACGTTTATGACATAGTGACAGGTGATGAATCGTGGATTTACACGTATGAGCCCGAAAGTAAACAGTAGTCGACTATATGGGTGTTTCAAGATGAGCCGAATCCAACAAAAGTTGTTCGCGCACGAAGTACTTCCAGGCAAATAATCGCCTGTTTTTTCGGAAAAACTGGACATGTCGCAACCGTACCACTAGAACAACGCAGAACAGTCAATTCTGAGTGGTACACAACCATTTGTTTGCCAGTTGTTTTCCAAGAAATGAGGAACCGCCGAAGACGGATCACTCTTCACCACGACAATGCGAGCTCTCACACATCGGCTCAAACAAATGCATTTTTGACCACTCAAAACATCGATTTGATGAGTCATCCGTCGTATAGTCCTGACTTGTCACCAAATGACTTCTTTTTATTCCCGTACGTAAAAAACAAACTGAGAGGTCAACGTTTTTCGACACCTGAAGAAGCGGTTGCTGCGTTCAGAATGCATGTTTTGGAGATACCTCAATCAGAGTGGAAAAACTGCTGAACAATTGCTGCTGAACAATTGGTTCAAACGCATGCAAAAGTGTATAGATCTTCATGGGGGATATTTTGAAAAACAATTAAGCGATTTTGGATGATTAATATTTGTTTTTGTTCTCTAATCCCGAAATATAAAAGGCAGCCCTCGTAAGACGAGAAAATCCAAAATTGAACATTGAAAAAATTTAACTTATTGAAATACTTCAAGCATCTTACTTGATATTTTAAATTTATATAAATATTTTCTTGTAGATTCACTCCATATGAATGGCAAAATCCTCATCCATGCAATCCCAATCCGGATCATTTGGAAAATCAGTTTACTTTGTTCAACTGCATGTGGTTCGCCATTGGTTCTCTAATGCAACAAGGATGTGATTTTCTGCCCAAGTGAGTTTCTTTTTTTTATTTGTTTACAAATTTAAACAAAAAGAAATGGGTTTATAATTCTAGAGCAGTATCTACTCGTATGGTAGCTGGTATGTGGTGGTTCTTTACTCTGATTATGATATCATCGTATACGGCAAACTTGGCAGCATTTCTCACAGTTGAAAGAATGGATTCCCCCATTGAAAGTGCAGAGGATTTGGCTAAACAAACTAAAATTAAATACGGAGCTTTGAGAGGGGGATCAACTGCTGCTTTTTTCAGGGTAAGTAATTCAGACGTCAGATAAAGTCGATATTATAAAGTCAGGGGTCGCTAGGGTAGCCAATAATATACACACAAAATTTCATTATGTAAGCACTGTTATAGGATTAAATAAATTATAAACGAAAAATGTATATATATTTCTGAATACAAACAGTTCCCTCAATAATAAACATAAATGACGTATACATTGAGATTAAATTAAAGAATTTTAAAATCGATATTCATTGTTAAACTTGTCGAATCTGTATATTTATTCAGCTGTTATTCTGAGTTGATGATCTCCTGTTAGTATACTCTACAGATGTTTTGGAAGAAAGGAAATGAGCAGCCATTCCATTTACATATAAATCTGAGCTATTTATAATAAAATCCTTAATTTAATTTTTAATTAATTAATATACTTGTCCTACTTTTACATAGGATTCCAATTTTTCAACATATCAACGCATGTGGGCCTTCATGGAATCTCAAAGACCATCAGTATTCACTTCAAGTAATCAAGAAGGGGTAGAACAGGTTGTTAAGGGGAAAGGAAGCTACGCTTTCCTGATGGAATCTACATCTATTGAATATATCATTGAGCGAAATTGCGAAATTACTCAGATAGGAGGAATGCTGGATTCGAAAGGATATGGAATTGCTATGCCACCAAGTAAGCGCGAAAATAGGTTTCAAATATCATAGAGAATTAAGTACCCTTATTGTACATAATTCCTCTATTGCTTTGTTTATGCCGCTTTTCGTGTATTCGTTTAGTATCTTCTACTGACTTAATTGTTTTTTTAAATTACATTTTTGTGTTTGTATTCTACCTTGATTCTTATAATTCTTCTGCTATACATGCATCTCTCCCATTTAAGAATAGTGGTACTGCCTTTGTCTTAAAATTGTTATATGCTTTTAACTATACGAGGGCTGCCTTTTATATTTCGGAATTGGACAACCCTAGTGTTACAATCTGACAACTGACAGCTCTATCGTAAAGTTTGACATTTTTGAGGTTATACGTACTCAGAACGTTTTGACATACGAACGCTATGTGTTGTTTACAGTAACTTAAAGAATTCATCTCGGCCAAAAAATGGAATTAAATCGTGAACATTTTCGTGCGATTATTTTTTACAACTTTCGACGTGGATTAAGTCAACAAGAGTGCATGAATGAACTTAATTTAATTTTTGGCGATAAAACTCCATCAATGACCACTGTTTATCGATGGTATGGTGAATTCAATCGAGGTCGGAGTTCACTCCAAGACGAATTTCCTGAAGGTCATTTAAAAACAGTTGTTCCGGAAACTATTGATGCTGTGCGCGAACTGATATTGCAAGATCGTCATGTGACCTATCGTGAGATTGAGTCAACCTTACACATTAGTGGGACCAGCATACATTCAATATTGCATAATCATTTGAATGTCAAAAAAAATTGTTCGCGTTGGATCCCACACAATTTGTCAATCGTTCAAAAAAGGCTCGTGTCGATTGGTCGAAAGAAAAGCTCAAAAAATACGATCGCGGTGCTTAAAAACACGTTTATGACATAGTGACAGGTGATGAATCGTGGATTTACACGTATGAGCCCGAAAGTAAACAGTAGTCGAATGTATGAGTGTTTCAAGATGAGCCGAATCCAACAAAAGTTGTTCGCGCACGACGCACTTCCAAGCAAATGATCGCCGGTTTTTTCGGAAAAACTGGACATGTCGCAACCGTACCACTAGAACAACTCACCGAAGACGAATCACTCTTCACCACGACAATGCGAGCTCTCACATCGGCTCAAACAACTGCATTTTTGAGCACTCAAAACATCGATTTGATGAGTCATCTGCCGTATAGTCCTGACTTGTCACCAAATGACTTCTTTTTATTCCCGTACGTAAAAAACAAACTGAGAGGTCAACGTTTTTCGACACCTGAAGAAGCAGTTGTTGCGTTCAGAATGCATGTTTTGGAGATACCTCAATCAGAGTGGAAAAAGTGCTTCTACAATTGGTTCAAACGCATGCAAAAGTGTATAGATCTTCATGGGGAATATTTTGAGAAACAATAAAGCGATTTTCGATGATTAATATTTGTTTTTGTTCTCTAATCCCGAAATATAAAAGGCAGCCCTCGTATATATTGATGTTTATGTTATTTTCTCATCATTAATATATTTCCTTTGATTATATTGTCCTTTTTTTTTCTGATATTGCCATGTCCAATTCTCACAACTGCTACTTGTCACCAGAAGCCTATATTTGCAGCAAACTGATTTTCGAACTTAAACCTGAACAACTGGATCTTGAAGAGTTAGTTGAAATTATGGTTACTTCCTCCGATTGAAATATACTTCGTCAGCAAATCTTGCATTAACCAAGGTGATAGAGGTAAATAAAATGTTCATGTCTAGCGTTTGATGTACTAGAATCGCCAGTATTTTTCGACAACTGTTTTCGATTAAGAACATCATGAGAAGTACTTGTAATTTATTGGGCGATCTCAATCTAGATTCGTGCAAACGTTGACTGTCTGGGGGGTAGATGTGTGTATGATTGAACTTAACGGTGCATAATGGCTCAAGCCTGATAGCATTGATGCACATCCATTAGCCATTTGTTGTAACGTGCTGCTGTTAGACGAGTGCGTACCCGTACCCGCACCAACAAGCGGCTAATGGGCCTGCATCTATGCTATCAGGTTTGAGCCATTCTGTAGACGAGACTAGGCATGAAGATTTACCTCTATCAGCTTCGTTACTGCAAGATTTGCTGACCAAGACTGCTTCAATCGGTGGAAACATCACAACTCCAAGTAACTCTTCAAGATCCAGAGTTCGAAAATCAGTTTTCACTGTTGAGTTTAAATCCTACTAGATGGAGCCAAAATATGAATCTATCCCATGATAGGTCCATTAAATAGTTCAATTTTTTTGGCCGGCAAGGCACATTTTAAAGTAAAGTATAACGGCAGGTCTTCTTAAAGAAATGGTAGTGTCCTTTGAAAAGATGTATCACAATGTAACCCTTCTCAATTGAAAAATCTATTAACAGAGCCACCCATTTGGGATTGAGACTAACTTAATGAGCATACATTTCCCTTTTCCAATTTTCAAGTTTCGCATACAGTATTTTTGAACGTTGCCAATTATTGCTTTAACAACGCAAATTGTTTATAATAATTACAGATTCACCATTTAGAACAGCCTTTAGTGGAGCAATTCTCAAACTACAGGAAGAAGGAAAACTTCATGTACTAAAAACTAGGTGGTGGAAAGAAAAACGAGGCGGTGGAAGATGTCGGGTAAGGGTTTAACATTTATATATCATAGAAGCCTATTTTTGCAAAAAAATCCACAGGTACTTGATTGTTTTTTCTTGAACAAGGTATACCTATAACACAACACATAAAAACTGTTGTTAAATAAATTTTTATTCCTCAATTGATTATATGGGATGTTTAATGTTGCAAAAATTGCAAATTTTGCAATTTTTGTAACTTCTCAGCAGCTGAATGAAAAGTTTTAGTGTTTAAAAAGATATGTATCTAAAGCAATTAATGGCTATATTTTTCAATGTGAAAAACCTTTGAATGAATGTCAGTTCGATTCGCAGTATTAAAATTAGGCGAAGGCATTTCTCCAAAGCAGTAAATTTTACGTCATTCCAAATACCAAAACGCAGGATTTCAAATGGAATTTATACAAAATAAAGGTACAAAACCAAAAGAAACTTAATATACGAAGTATTTGTTAATTGTTGTCCTTTTATATGGTTGCAAAATTAATTTAGCGCAAAATGGGAGCTTTGTAAACGACTCAAAACAATTTGCAGTTCCTATTATAAAGTTTCTATACTATACTGTGATGGGCAAATGTGTAGAACCAAGTAAATATCTCTGGAATTATTAGAGATATCAAAATGAAATTTGGAAGGTGGATACTGCAGTAGATTGCCTATTTGTTTCAAATTTTTTTTACAATTTTGAACTTCCTGTTTTACCGGAAGTAATGTCGATTTTAAAATTTGTAATGAAACACCCTGTATAGTATTTACGCCCGATATAAACAAACCGCTCGGTAAGGATTTGTATTTCTATTGGCCAATCGGTGGCATTATACCGTCACAGCCAACAGCACTGCTTATTCCATAGTCGAATACACGTGCGTTTGTTTAAATCAGCCTCAAATTAGTTCTGAATCAACTTTAGTAGTCCATGAAATTCATTGCCGAAGTGACAGTAGTTGTCAAAATAGGTTATTAGTTTTTTTATTTGAAAAAGATTGTACTGTTTTAATTTGATCGTAAAATGGCCGAATTAAGTGAAAGAGAAATAATAGAAATATTAATGATGATTGGGTATGGGGGAGAGGAATAGGGCGCATCAAGAAGTTTGTGACCTTTTTAACATTGTTCATCCGAATACACAAATATCCCGCTCAGTAGTGACGAAAACTTTGAGAAGGTACGACACAAGTGGAACAGTTAGCAATTTACCAAAAAGTGGACGGATAAAAAGTGCAAGTAATGAAGGTGTAGCTCAAAATGTTGCTAGAACTTTGGAAGAAAATACTCACTTATCCACTACCGACCTCGCCAATATGCATGGAATTAGCCGTCGTTCAGTAGGAAGTATATTAAGGCGAGAAAAATATCATCCATACAAAATTCGCCTCGTTCAAGAACTCACCGAAGATGATAATAATTTTATAAGAAATGTGGTGTTTTCAGACGAGGCTACATTTTGTTTAAATGGTACGGTTAATCGACATAACTGCCGCTACTGGTCGCAAAGTAATCCTAATTGGGTACAAGAGGTTCATACACGACATCCCCAAAAATTGAACGTTTGGGCCGGCATTTATAACAACAGAATCGTGAGACCTTTTTTCCTACAAGAAACTTTAAACGGAGATAGGTATTTACAGCAATTGGAGACACAAGTTATATTGGAGGTAAATGGACAATTACCAAATAATATCTGGTTTCAGCAGGATGGAGCACCACCCCATTACGCTCGCATTGTTCGAGATCATTTAGATAGGACATTTCATCACAGATGAATTGGAAGAAGGGGTACTTATGAATGGCCTGTACGAAGTCTCGACCTTAATCCACTACACTATTTTCTGTGGGGTTACTTAAAGTCTAAGGTTTATGTTGATAGACCAAATAATTTGCAAGAATTAGCTGCAAGAATAACTCAAGACATCCAGAGAATTACACCAGAAGTAATGAGCTAATGTTACTAGAGAATTTAAAAACCGACTTGCTTATTGTCAAGAAGTAAAGGGTGCTCAGTTTGAACATCTAATACATTAAGTTTAGTGAAGTTAAGTTTCAATGTTTTGAAAATCACTTAGATTTAGTATATAATTATGATTATGTATTTCTTTAATGGATATTAGATTTTTCCTTTCCTTAATTACTTTTCTGTTAATATTTCGGTAGGTATTGAAGTAAACAATATCAAACCCGATATTTTTGTATTCGCAATAAAATGTTTCAACATAAACTAAAATAGTATACAGGGTGTTTCATTGCAAATTTTAAAATCGACATCACTTCCGGTAAAACCGGAAGTTCAAAATTGTAAAAAATTTGGAAACAAATAGGCATTCTACTGCAGTATCCACCTTCCAAATTTTATTTTGATATCTCTAATAATTCCAGACATATTTGCTTGGTTCCAGACTGTATAATTGAAACTTATACGTGTAAATTCCTTGATGCGATTTTACTTAATGTTTGCTTACACTAATAGTGAATCACTATGTTCTGTTTAGGCATTCATGGAATATTTCGAAAAAAAATCGTAAGTTTGATTCATGAATAAGATCAGTTTGTGTATTAACAGAATCAATATGGTTTTTGTTTATTGTCGTTAAATTATGAGTTGTAGTTAACCAAACTTAATATAATAATTTGGTGACGCATAAAATCAATCACTTATGCCTACAACATTTTTAATAATTTACTATTAAACTTTATTGTTTGATGTCGTATTTGTTTTCTCCACATTATTTTATTGCAGGATGAAACCACAAAAACAAGCAGTACCGCCAACGAACTAGGTTTGGCCAATGTTGGAGGTGTCTTCGTTGTACTGATGGGTGGTATGGGAGTAGCTTGTGTAATAGCAGTTTGCGAATTTGTCTGGAAGTCGAGAAAGGTGGCCGTGGAAGAAAGAGTTAGCAGTATTTTGCACGATTCATGAAGGCACAGTACAACTTAGAATAGTTAGCGGTAATCAAAGCTCAAAGAGTACAATCTGGAAAATATATTTTGGAATTTAGGGACTGATTCACTTGAACGTGTTGGACCAGTTTTATTGTTTTTGATAATAATGTGAATGAATGAGGTAGAGAAGATTTTATTTGATTTAAGCAATTATTAAGAACTTGCCATTAACAATTAGATAGTGAAATTTTCAATTTTAAATCATAAAAATAATTAAATTGAGTTATGTTAGTTGTTTGCCCAGGTGAATGTTTTTTTTTTGACAGTCATAGAGGTGATGGGGAAAATGTTTTGGTGAATATACGCTAATCAAAATGAAAAAGGAACTTAATTTTGGAAAAGATATTTTACTTCATTAATTACAAACTTAAAAATACCTATATGTTCACAAATAGTTTTGTACCAAATGAAAGAATAATGTTCCTATCTTGGTTAATCTCATATTCCATGAGAAAGTAAAACATGATAAAACTGGAATCGTCGGAGTACGGCTTAAACATTATAAAATGTGTGAGTGGAAGCATTAAGTTCAACAGTAAGTACTCATAGCTGATGATGGCATGGTAGGCTAAAGATGACTAGGTGAACACTTTAGATTGCACAATAAAAGGAAGGCTTTTATTTGGATATTGCTCAATTATATTTGAAGATCGTACAACTCAAATAACTGCACTCATCTTTATCTTATTATGTCAATTGGGTTAGTGAGTCACATATTGTGCTATTAACTGAAAATATGGATCCAGAATTTCTCCATCAACGTGATAAAAGGAGGCTGCATCTGGTCAGGAGCACAATTATACTAATGGTCACAATGTTTAAGAAATGGTGACCTACACAATGTTGAAGATGTAAGTGGTTCCTTATTTGTTTTGAGAAGTATATGTATTTGATTCTTAAACACATAACAGTAGTAATCATATCTTTTATAAAAGTGGTAAGAATAGAAGAAGCAACTGTATCTATGATTAAAACACATGTTTTCTATGAGCATTATTTATGATGCTAATACTTGAATTTCAAGTAAAAACTAATATTATTTTCTCATAAGTGATTCAATAGTCGAAACTTGATTTTTGTGTAAATTTAGCTGTTATGAACTAAGGTTTAACTAAAACTGAGTTTATTTGTTACTATGTTTTCTAGGTAATTTAAATGAAACTTTTAACTTTCAAGCCTATCATTTTGAAATTTGTCGGCAAACTGAAATTTTTGTTGCCCAGATTTTTTAAAATATTTTGTTATCTTATCATGTTTGGAATTGTTGAAATAAGCATTTTATATAAACAAATTATAATTATTACAAACTGTTGAATTTGTTGAAAATTTTGAAACTTTGTGCACAACATTTTTTTAAAATTTTATAATCATTTAAAGTAAACAAATAAAATTCGTTTAGATTTATTACTTATATAACCCTATTCCTAGACCTCCTCTAGATGCATTTGACGATTCTTTAGATTTGTCACATACTTATCACTTTATTTTAAACCAAATTAGTTTAACGAACTTCTTGCTATAAATGGAAGTTTTTACTTTCTAAGCTATTTCAAAAAATAAACAACAAATTCAGTCACCATCGATTTTATTCAAGATATTAATGTTGATACTAGACTTAACCTTATTGAAGACGAAGTACAAAAAGAAATTTAACAAGTCTAACCAAAATCAACCATATCGAATACCCAATCTAAATTTAAATTGAAAGACACAATATGTGAAAGGACATCTTTTAGCCGCAGTTTTCAAAACATGTTAGATTATAAATATCAATGCAGTTCTGTTTGATTTATGCATAAGATAATTTGGAAGTCATGGCTATAATCAGATGTCAGGATAATAAAGACTTGCCCACACCTCTAGTAATTTCACTGAGCGATACAAATTTGCTAACTTCGGCTAAATACTCGAACCCAAATATCTGAGGAATTTGGGGTTGAAATTTGAACAGCCAGCCTCAGATGCACCTGAAGAATTTAAAAAACAATTTGCTACACAAAGTTCAATCAATGTCATTAGACACATAATTCCAGACAAATTACTGACATTAAGTATACAAAGATGTTCCCCTGCTAGCTTCGAAAGTCGAGTGAACACGTCCAAACCTAGGTTTAGATATAGTTTGAGTATTCTATTGACCGTTGATTCTTCAGATGCTATACGAGCCCCATATTGCGCAAGAGAGACACATTTTGTACTTTTAGTTTTATTGGAATTACTATACTCTAATGTTATATTGTTATCAGAATCACCCATTGTTGTCTGGGGTAAACTAACTTCTTGCACAGTAACCAAAAACTGGAACTAGAGCAATATGAACTTCCCCCCGGCCATCTGGACATAAAGAAAACACTGGACTAGATGATTCCACTAGAGTCCGACAATGGGGAACATAAAGCAGTGCAATGAAAGCATCCTTTTTGAATGAATTGATATTGAAATATTGTATCATTTTTAGAGTAAGATCGATGACAAGGGCATTCAGTAAAGAGGCGACCTCTTCCGTAACAGTTTTGGTAGAATTGTTGGTTGTTCAACAGATTTAGATTTCCAAGGCCAAAACTTCAACTCTAGCAAGTTAATAGCTTATGTCTTAAATAAATTGCATACCATCTTGGAAGGCATAGGAGTATCCAGGACAAGAAACACAGACTTTTTAATAGTAATTGCTTACGTCTGTAGTCATCTTCATTCAAAACTTTCGTTAGCTGCAAAAACAACTGATGTTTGTGTCAGTTTTGATTCCAATTGTGTAATTTTTCTCTAGTTTCATAACATCTATTGTTTGCGAAGGCGTTTCTCTTCTTGCTTTTGCTCCCTTTCTTGTTTTTCTAGTCTATTCTCTTAAAATGTGGGCTTTCAATACTTTCCAAATTTGCTGAGTATGGTCGGGTTTAGAAGATGCTGTTTCTTGAACTGCCGCTGGCATTTTATTGTTTATTTCTTAAAATTACTTGAGTTAAACGGTTTTTATTTTCGAATAAAAATCAAACACATATTTCAACGACCAACATAAAGGACTTAAGAATACAAAAATAGCATAGGAAAAACCATACCATACCAGTATCAACAAAAACTAAAACTAATTTAAACAGAAGGTACAATACAAGAAGACTATTTACAGTAAGTGCCATCTAGCAATAATAGACTGACTGAAGTTGGTCAACTGAATTGTATATTGCCTATCATTAGGCAGTATAAAACAGAATTTAAAACAGGGATTCAGTTACATCTAGGTCTGTTTTGTTTTTATTTAATATTCAGTTATCAATTGAAACAATAATGGAACTACTAACATATTGTACCAAAACTATATTCTTTCAATTAAATGATGACTTTTAACAACAGGATTTTGGCAAGGCCATGGGTTCTTGTTTCTCACCAGCATTAAGTAATATATTTATGGAAATCTTTGAACAACAAGTAATTTTATCAAAAGAAAATAAACCTTTAGTTTGGTGGCGTTACGTTGACGACATTTTAGTAATTTGGGAACACAATCTTGAAGAACTAGATAAATTATTAAATGACATTAATAACAAAGAGTCAACTATCAAATTTACCCTAGAAATTGAAGAAAATAACAAACTTTCTTTCCTAGACATATTAATAACAAAAACAGAATCTTCATTCGAAACAGAAATTTATAGAAAACCATCCGAATACAGTAAAGAAAGGTGTCATTAAGTCATTATATGATAGAGTAAAGACCAACTGTTCTGATGATAATAAATTCAACAAAGAACAAATAATTATAAAAAATGTTCTCACTGGAAACAATGATCCTACAAAATTTATCAACAAAAAGTTAAACAGACTTGAACAGAAAGCAAACCTTCCGAATCAACCCAGAACTTCTTTATTCACACTACTACTACTCAGGACAACTACATT